>WBNO01004498.1:118167-216908 GCA_013400575.1 Peucedramus taeniatus
GTAGGATTACCCAGTAAATCACATAACCTTGAACTGTCCAGAAATGTAACATGAACGTGGTGATAGAATAATCACCGCAGCCCATTGACGTAAACAGGACGACGTACAGGGACATACCAACACTCTGAAGCACGGGATGCAGAAAAACGACTCCACGCAAGGGGAAAATGAATGCCTGGAGTCTTATCTGGTGTGATAAGAAGCATTTACTTCTGAAGAAACTATTAAAGGGCCAATTCTCTAGCATGCACTTAGTTAGGGAGTACTAATTTGGCAATTATTTGTGGTGAAGAATGTGGCCGCTAATGGGCCAGTCTGGGTGCCCCTGGAGAAATCTAATAATGGCTGGAAGGGAGATGCAAAGGAAGACGTGGAAAGATGCAGAGGGTCATGTGAGCTTACAGGACAGCTTTGCAAATCACACAGGAAGCGTGCAAAACAATCAAGCGATCCCCCTGCTGCTGTTATGAAAGGGACATTTTTCAAATACGCCTGAGGAACCTAAAACAAGCTTCCTTCAGCCCTAAGTATTTTCCTTACCCTCCATGTGTACGGACATTTATTTTTTAGGGAAACTTTCCATTCAAGTGCAGAGGCTTTCTGTGGGATGGTCATTCCCTATCCCGCTCTTTTATTTTTTCAGTCTCCAGGCAGAAAAATGCTGCATTCAAATGAGGATGTATCCCCAGGCAGTTCTGAAGCAGATATTATACCAATTCACCAAAAGCACAAACAAAAGGTGTACTTTCAAGCTAAAAGGCAAAAATGCCCTCACCTGCTGACCATGTCCATGACCACTGATGTTAAAGGAAGATATCTGCTGCTATCAATGTCGTCTGCCCCACTCGATGACAAATTACAAATAAGTTTGTGCAAAGCATGGATTAGACAGAATACAGGACAGCCAGGATTCTAATAAATTGTTCATGACAAAAGGCCAGGCCACCTTTAAGTCGTGCCATGGTGTAGTGGATATTTGCTGGGAGCCATGAGAGAAATGAGGGTAAAGACAAATGGTGAATAATATAAATTCAAGGAATAGGGAAAAAAAGGGGGGTGTAATTTATACACACTTTTCTAGGCTTTATTTAGTTGTCTATTCCTGCTTACTTATACAAAGGAATAGGAAGTCACCGACATAGGATGTGCAGAATTCTTCAGGCAGCCTTTTAACATAATATGTGACTGTTGGATCTGAATTGTAGTCCAAAAAATACTTAGATAATAAAAACATGGAATGCAAACTAAGGCAATAAACACATAAAGATACAGTGCGTGGCTTAAATCTTTCCACATTATTAAAAATCCAACTCATCCAACAGTACATTTTCAAACTCTTTCGCTCTGTGATTTATTACAGAGGCTATCATAATCAATTACTTTTAATTAATATAAGATGGAAGCATTAATTGGTCCTATTTAAAGTTTGATTGTATTAAATTATTTTACCCATGATCAAAAATGTATTTTGAAAGGGAGTTTAGGCTAATATATCAGCAAATGAGGCGCTATAAACATGATTAATATGCACATTAGACTTTCCTTATCACTTTTTGTTGGCAGTTTTTATCCGGTCACAGCTGAAATTCCATTGAGCTCTTTCTCCTTTTGTATAAAATACAGATTATGTGGAGACAGCCGTCTGAGTAACTGGAGTTTCATCTTGTATGGCCATTAATTATTATTGCTCCTTTAGTATTTCTTATCTATCACAGAGACGTAGGACTGTATTTTTATAGACATTTGCTGTTTGGAAAAAAATAAGCTTTCGTGTGATGGCGCCTCAGCATTCTTTTATTGCAGAAAGGATTGACAACACATTTTGCACATCTATGAAAGGGCGGAATAAGATGTTTATAGCTGTCATCATTGTAGAGGTGTGTATATTTGGTAATACACCAGGGAAGTTTCTGGAGAGCGTAGCCAGCCTTTGTTGCAATATTTTGACTTGTGTCTTTTGAAAATACATCTATAATTATGTTGTATTTATTTCAAGGGAATCATATGCACTATGAAATTTTTCATTGAATTATCCCTGCAGTTGGGGAAACTTAAGAATACATTGCTTTCCTGGCAGTTTGTTAATGTTCAAGTGTTGTTTTGCACTATGCTCAAAATTATTTTCTTGTCTAGATTACCTCTCGCTGCTCACAGGGGAAAAACTTGCATTGACTTGTGGTTCAAAAAACAGAAGCGATGTGTCACATACCTGCTGCTACCAGAGCCATTTCAAACAGCATTGCCATTGCTGCTGTGAGAGTCAGATGCAGAACAGAGGGGATTTCAGACACTGAAGTTTGGCTGCAGTGCTCCAAACTGCAGGATCCCTCACAGACCTCATCTCTCCAACAGACTCAAACCTTCGTGCTTCCCACCTAAAATTGCCCATCACCAGTGTAATGCCCTACTCCTCCTAGGGCCAGTATTTAACCAGTAAGGTGATATCCTTCTCAGTGTCTTTTACCAAAGGGTGTTCAGTGCAGTGGAGGCTTCCCTAACCCAGCTTGGGCTGCAAGCGACAGCACATGCAAAATGCAAAGGTAGACCTGGGCTCCTGTAGACGCTGTTTCTGTCTGAACTCACAGTTGACATATGCTAGTAGTTGTTTGAACTTAATTCAGATTTTTGGCACAACCATCTCATACTCATCTGGTGTCCTTCTAATAGTCAGGCTCTTCCTCAGTTGCTCCCTGCAGAGGAACACCCTGCTTATATTAGAAATTATTATTAGTCTGAACATGATTTCCTTACTGCTTAATTTCTTTCTGATCTAAAGGCCACCCTGTTTGCCTTATGTGATATTTTCACAGAATCACAGGATGAGCTATGTTGGAAGAGACCTTTGAGATCATTGAGTCCAATCTGTGACCTAGTACATCCTCATCAGCTAAACCATGGCACTGAGTGCCACATCCAGACTTTTTTAAAAAACATCCAGGGACAGTGACTCCACCACCTCCCTGGGCAGACAATTCCAGTGACCAATCACTCTTTCAGTGAAGAACTTTTTCCTGATGTCTAACCTAAACTTCCCCTGGCACAGCTTAAGACTGTCCTTTCATTCTGTCAGTCATTCCTCTGTGTGTTCCACTCATCTCATTGGCATGCACTGCCTTTTTTTGCCCAGTTTCAGTGCTGAACACAATTGAGCAAGAACATCTCCAAAACTGACAGAAGCTTATCAGCAGCTTCCTCCGGCTTGCTACACCTTCCTCCCTAGCTGCTCACACATCCCACAGTTTTTACTGAGCTCTTTCTTAGGGTTAACTGCATGTTTCTGGTGTTCCTGTGGGAAAAAAATGTAGTAAAGTCTGGATAGTTATGGAGGGATTGCTCCAGTTTTAAATCAGCGTAGGTGATTTCCTTACCCTCCATGTGTATTTCCTCTGAATAGACAATCATTTTTGGATATGTTTATTCATCTTTGTTAGCATTTGTTCCTTTTGAAATAAAAGAACAGTTTTTTTGTAGAATCTGGCAAAGAGAATACATTTTCCCAGTCTTTTCTGTAGTCAATATTTACAGTAAATACCGGCTCTTTTCTTAATTTGATTTCTTGAAGCAATATGAGGGACATAATTTCCAGCTGTTCTGGGGAAGCCTTTGGGTGAGGATGGAGAGGGCATGAGGAGGCTGATGGCACTGTACCTAGGGGATGGTCTGGTGGCACCTGATGGATTTGAGGGTGCATGAGAGGGCAAGTAAGGGCCTCCAGGAGCCAGTCAGTGCTGGATGCTGTGCAGAGAAGAGGGCTGTGCACCCCTTAAGAGACCAGGTAGGATCATGTCCCCAGCAGCCAGGCTCTGTCCCAGCCCCAGCACATGCACCTCCACCCTGGTGCTCAGCAGTCTGCTTAAATCCACCTCTTACTGCATGGGTGCCGACAGTTACTTATTCATAAAACTATTTTGGAATAGTTATTCCACCACAAATTTATCCTCTGTCTTTTTCAGGAAAAAGGCCTTCATAGACAAGCTGTAATGAGATATAGCTGTCTTGCTGCATGTCTAGAGATCTGATTTGCAGCAATGTAAAACAGACACCCCAAATTAGCAGATACATTTTCTTTTGGTCTTTGTGGGCCTCCATTTCATAGCTACGGAATGGATTTGAGTTTTATTTATTTATTTTTGTCTTTCTGTCCTTTGGGGTCAGGGTGAAAATCAGATTATATTTGTAAAGGGTTCACATTTCCAGAAAATGTTTGGATTTGAACACTAAGGAGGAAAAATGGCCTAAGATTTCTCACAGAAAAGAAATTTTGAAAACCCAAAATGTTGATTAATGAAGTGAGCAGTTTATAGTCATGTGGGCGTTTAGAAGGAATAAGTATCTCCTGATCGTGATGTCTTTTTAACATCATCTGTTGGATGTCATTCAATGCACATTGCAACACTGCTGGAGGAGACATGCAGTGAACTGCCAAGGGAATTTCAGTCAGAAGTTTAGGCCAAACATTTATTATTTTCATTATTGCCTCAAAAGTTCCAGGTGATAATAATTGAAAGATGTAATATTTGCCAACATCTTTTTTATGGTCTTGATTGAGCACAGTGCCAAGGGACACTGCACATATAAATAAAGTCCAAACAAATTTGGGTCAAAATAAATAACTTTTAAAAACCTCTGAGCAATCCAAACTCAGCTTTAAACATATTTATTACAACATCCATTACAACGGAGTTACTCCTGATTGCTGGATTGCTAATATTAATTTCTAGATTACTTTTCCCTGAAGTAAACTGCAGGAAGAATTGAGGCACAGGCTCAGAAACTCACAGACAGGCTGTGTCCACACTAGTAAACTAAATGACATTAGAGCATGAGGCCAAGCTTTAGCACACTGTCACTGTTACAAGTCTAGCTTGTCTCAATCCTCAGATAGGTTTGGGGGCTTCTTGTCACAGAAATTTGGCTCAGAAGAAGCAAAGGGCAGGAAAAAAACCTTAGCTCTAGAGAAAGATTGCTGAAGAATTACACTAATACTAAATAATGAAGAAGAATGTAAACAGATTATAGATACAGGGAGCCTGAGACCAGCTAATGGTTGAAAAAATAGATGACAGAGATAAAAAATGATAAGACTTGTCAGAAAGAACAAAGCCTCTGTGTGCATCATGCAGATTAAGGAATTAGAGTCAAAAGGTTAAGTGTGAGCAACAATGAATATGAAAAATGAGTAAAAAAAGTAGAAAAAGGCAAGTTTGTTTCATAAATCAGTTCTAGTCTTCAATTGCTGTAGGAAAAAAAAAGGATATTAGGATATTGAAATCTCTTATGCCAGCAGGCTGGACAATGGGAAAGGTATCGGCATTTTCAGCAGCAGATGAAAAGTGTCCTGTTCTAATTGCTGCAAATATTGGCCTCAGGTTACCTATCATCATGTGCTTTGTTTCATAGTGCAAGCCAAACTAATCTCCTGTCTTAAAGTTCATGAGCCTGGAGCATTTTTTAACTGACCTCATGCACATTCAACCCTATGCATCCTAAGACTTTGGTTACTTTATAGAACAGGAATGTGAACAAGAGGTTCTATCAAGTGTATAGTAGGTGCTGCCCATGAAATACATGTTCACAACAGATAATAATTTTGGGTGTAGCATCTATTCTCTTTACTGCAGGAAATTCTTCTGAGAGAAGCTCAAAGTGGGTAGCAGATATCTAAAAGCACTTCTAGTTTATTGAATAAATATGGAAATATATCTGCCATTTTTAGGATGGACAAAAATATATTCTGGATAATTACCAGTAACAATAGCTAAATTTACAATGCTGTCCTCCTCAAAGTTTAGATATGTTGTTGAGATCTCCTCCTGTTAGTGAAGACAAATCCAATTGGTTTACATTGCAGACATAATGGAGCAGGAGCTCTACATCTTCAATATCTCCACCTCAGGAACAAGAGTGGGGCACAGTCTGCACTGCAAGTGGATTGGTCCTGTCTATTCAAACGAAACTGCTTTTGTGCCATTTGAAAGGAGTAGCTATTCACATCCTCTTCATCCTGTCAGTAGGGCATAGCACAAAACCAAGCCTATTTATTCTAAAATGGAAATGAGCTCTGCTCATAAAATCTCCCTTAAGAACTACATGATGACTTGTGCACAGGGGCTATAAAGATGCCTTTGCTGTGACTAATGCAGAAAAAAAAAAAAGTGCTATTCCTTTTCCAAGCATCCCAGAATCCACTGAGATGCACTTGTAATGCTACAAACAGTACTTGGGAACTGTTGGCCCACAACAACCCCACACAGAGCTACGGGCTGAGGGGACAGTGGATGGAAACCTGCCAAAAAGAAAAGAAAGCTGCCTTGGGGTGCTGATTGGCAGTGGCTGAACGTGAGCCAGAGTGTGTCCAGGTAGCCAAGATGGCCAATGGCATCCTGGTGTGGCCAGCAGGACCAGGACAGTGATCATCCCCCTGGACCTCGAGTGCTGTGTCCAGTTCTGGGCCCCTCACTATAAGGACATTGAGGTGCTGGAGCGAGTCCAGAGAAGGGCAACAAAGCTGGTGAAGGGTCTGGAGCACAAGTCTTAAGAAGAGCGGCTGAGGGAGCTTGCAGAAAAGGAGACTCAGAGGGGAACCTTATTGCTCTCCACAACAACTGAAAGGAGATTGTAGCCAGGGGGAGGTTGATCTCTTCTCCCAGGTAACCAGGGATTCAGCAAAGAGCAAGTGGCCTCAAGTTGCACTAGGGGAGGTTTAGAACAGATACCAGGAAAAATTTTTTCACTGAAAGTGTTGTCAAGCATTATAACAAGCTGCCCAGGGAAGTGACTGAGTCACTGTTCCTGGAGGTGTTTAAAAGATGTGAACTTGTCTCTTAAGGCCATGGTTTAGTGGTGGACTTGGCAGTGTTGGGCTAACAATTGGACTCAGTGATCTTAGTGGTCTTTTGCAACCTAAATGATTCTACGTTTCTAAGAATGGTAATATCAACATTTGGACAGAGCTCCCTCTGTGTCAGTTTCTTGCTTCTGGTGATGATCATGGGTAGATACACAAAGCAGGATGTACCAACAGGATGGGTGTGTAATGGTGTTTTCACCAGTTCTCCTGATTTAAGCTAGAGTGAATTTCTTCTCAGTAGCTGTTTCAGTGCTATGTCTTGGATTTGAACAAGAATGGTGTTGATGCTTTGGTTTACTTTCTAAGATTTATTTATCCAAAGTCAAGGACTTTTTTCTTTGTCTTGTGTTCTGCTAGTGAGGAGGTACTCAAAACAGCCCCAAAACTGCAAGGGAGCACAGATGGGGGAGGTGACCCAGGCTGACCAAATATTCCCCAGCCCAGAATATCATGCCCAGTATATAAACTGGGAGGAGTTACCCAGAAGAATAATGTTATTAATATTACTACCCAGAAGGATATTGTTGTTATTACTATTATTATTATTATTATTTACCATTAATATGGTATTTTACTTTATTTTCAAATATGAAATTATTAAATTGGTCTTATCTCAAGTGATGAGTTTTACTTCGATTCTCTTCCCCATTCCACTAGGGTTAAGGAGAATAAAGGGGAGATTGAGCAAGTGGCTGTGTGGTGTTTCATTGTCAGCTGGGCTTAAAACCACAACAACAGTATACCAGCTTCCAGTTCTCTGTGATTTTGATGTTTCATGGGGATTCTTTTACCATTAACAAGTCTAATTTCTTTTTCAACCCAGGAAAATTTTCATATCTACAGTGTGCTATGACAATGAGTTGTATATTGTAATGACAGTCTATATAAAAGAGACACTCTCCCTGGTTGGGTGCATGGTGTTTAACTTCAGCTCCTCTGTGGAAGAAGCTCAGGAAGGACTGAAATCCTGCATGTTGTTTGATGTCCCAAGTTCCCTTCTCCTCTCTGCTTCACTCTTATCTCCTCTCTTTGCTGTTCAGTGGGTGCTACATAGTCCCTTTCCACCCTAAGAGTTATAAAAGTTAAATTAATTAGGTCTGCATTTTGGATTTAGCTACACAATATGATGTGCAGTTTCATGAAAATTAATATTCTATGCTTGGCACGGGATGCAGCATTATTCATTTCTTCATGGGCTTTTTTGTGGCATTGCCTTCCTTCCCATCCTCATTAACACAAAATAGTTTGTCTTAACAGTGAATCTCTGAAATCAATATTCATGGCCTATAATTAGCTGCATTTTACAGCAGAGAAGATGAGGCACAGGGTAAAATGTTCATATTTGCAAAATGCCTAGCTTGGGGTGGCCAGTTCAAGTCATGCAATGCATGATTTTTTCAAAATGCTGTACTGACTAAAGACTGTGCTTGAGTAGAAATAGCAGCAAAACTGCATGACTGTGACTGGCAGCTGACAATTAATTACAAATGGTTTTAGACACCAGTACATAATGGATGTTCTCTCCCTTCTGGGGACAAGAATCAAAGGTGAATCGAGCACTAACCAAGTAAATATGGCACTCAGCTTTTTAGTGCCTACTCACAGTGACTTACCAACACTTAAGCATGGGGCTTCAGTTGTCTCAAATAAGGGTCAAGAGCAGGATGCATCTATAAACCACAGCAGCAAGTGAAGTATTAGCTACAAGTGATTAAAAAAAAAAGGTTTTTTCTGGCTTCAAAAAAAGACACCCACCCTGTGTTCAGGAAGAGAAGGTTTATTTTAAAATTTGAAGTGATAGAAAGTGATATTTGTGCAATTTGCACACATTTAGGCACAGTATTTGAATCAAGAAAGTAAGTGGATGGAGTAACTTATCTAATTCTGGAGAGGCAGAAGCAGAATTGATGTGCACACCATGGGCATCTTTGCTGGTTTTGGAGGCTGGTTTTGAGTGTCTCCAAAGCACTGGGCAACCTTGCAGGACTGGAGGTTGATAGAGGACTAGAAGGGGACTGATATGCCTGAACAAGTTTCTCTTCAAGTATTGTTAGGATCAAGCTGTATGATGTAAAAACAAGTAACTGGGCTCCAAACGTGAGAGAAGATTCACCAAGGGAGTAATCAATCATTATATTTAAAAGATATTTTATGAGTTGCCATCAGTTTAGAGAGGCCACGTTCATAAAAGCAGGCACATTTCCATTCTTTGCTCATCACCACTGAAATCTGTCCAGGTGTTGGAGGAATGGCTCACCCTTTGTCAGTTACAGACAGGGCAAACACGCCCAAAATATGACAGAAGAAGTGGCTTTCCTTTGCTCTGCTTTGGGCACTTTTGTTGTGACTGCCTGGTATGAGTCCAAGTGATTGCAGAGCTCAGGAGTGACGGATAATACACGTAATGCACATTAAAAGACCCCTCCTATGGGGGATCACTTGCCTGGGGATCAAGGGAGAACACTGTCATGTGAGTAAATACTGTGAGTATTTAATAAGAAAGTATCAGATTTTCTTGTAGCTTTTAACACTGTTTCTTTATCTACTAATTGAGATACTTGAAATTAATTGCTTCTGTATTTTGTTTTCCTCCAGTTTTCAGGTATTAGGTTACTCTTTTTATGTAGAATTAAAATGAAAGTTGGTGCAACTGGTTCTTGCTGCTGTGCATCCTTTGAGCATTTCATCACTTTCTTCCAACTTAAATTGGGAAGAATTTGTGGTAAGCAATTTACCACAGAGAACTTACAAAAAAACTAATCCATGTGACTGAAACAAGCAGATTAGGTTTTATTTTTAAGCATTGCAGCTTTACTATAAATACAGATTCATATATGCATACACACATACATAAATATGTATTTATGTCATGCCTTTAATTATTTGACAGATTTTATCAAAGGCTGATTTTATTTATGAATTATGTTACTAGGTGGAGTCAATTTTTTACTTTCAGCTAAAAGTATGAGCAACAAAAAATGACTAGACACATATTTTTTTAAAAAAGGGTTCTGCCTTAAGCTTCCTGAAGACAAATAATTTTCATCATCATTAAAGGTCATTTTGGGGCTCATTATTTGATACTAATTGGGCACCTGTGGGCTCACACTCTCAGTATCTTTGGGTGGGTTGGGATCTCCAGTCTCTGGCGCTGCTGACAGACTGAAAGATCATCATTGCATGGCATGGGAGTAGGGAAGAAAGCAAAGGGGCTGACCAGAGGACTAGAAAAAACATGACCCCTAAAGAAAGATGAATGAATGGAGTTGTTTAGTCCTGTGAGGAAAGGACATGCTAATGATTTTCAAATATGTAAAGCACCACTGCAAAGAGGAGGAAGGCTTCTGATTTTCATGTCCATGATAGATGGAACATAAAAATAAAAGGATTAACTACTTCCAGGAAAGGTTGAGGTGAAATATTAAAAAAAATCCTTTGCTACCTGCAAGCATATTAAAGGCCTAATATAGAAGGATTTTAAACAAATATTTACATGCTTATTACCTAGGTATGGACAGAACAATGGTTTAGATGATTTCTTAAATTTCTTTCCTAATTTAGTGGCCTATTCAGTTTTCATTTCCTTTATTTTTGCTTTAGGTGACACACACTTAAACTAGTTATCCCAGCCAAATAACTCTTCTGAACACAGGGGAAAAAAAAAATTGACCCCCTACCCCAGAAATGAACTCGGCCTAACTCAGAATCACTCTCTCTCCTCCCTCCTGTCAATATGCAGTCATTCCCTTTTAGGTAAAACTATTTTCTCTGGACAGGCTTTGTTTGTATGGGGCAGGTACAGGCTGCTCCTCTCCTCTCTGAGCTTCTTGGATTCTGCTAGGAGGGCCAAGGCTGCCTACAGCTTCGTGGTGGGAGCTGGCTGGCAGCTTGTCCACTGCAGCGTGTGCTGCCGTTCTGGTGCTCTTTTCACCTTTGTTACACAACAAGTTTATGTGAAAGGACAATGTGTCCTTAAAATTTAGTGAGGGGGATAGAGAGGTGGGGCAAAGGAACCCCATCAAGAGAAAAAGCAGACAGCTAGGAAATGCAGGTAGGGTTTCAGAGCAAGAGAGCTATTGCACTCATCTGAAACTTCCATCATTTTGCACAATATTTCTTCCATCTTCTTCTGGAAGCTTCAGATTTTCTAGAGCAGCTTTCCCATCAGCAGCAATCCAAAATTACCACTCAAGAAATGCTAAACAAAGAGCTTTGCAAACTCAGCAGCTCTACCCCCTCTTTTATTTATATGATGCACAAGTCGAGGAAATAAATTTCCTTCAAACCAGTAGAGTGTATGAGTACTGTGACCAGAAGGGGTTGTGCAGGCTACGAGAGCTCTTCCAGGCCTTCAGGCAAACAAAACATGCAGCTGCCTCCTGCACCTCCCCACCAAATCCTCTGTTCAGGCCCTGTCTTTCCCCCAGTATTTGGGACCACAGAGCCAGTCAGCTTGTGTGTCCAGGGCAGGCTACACTGAGGAGGGTAAACTGGGGCAACAGGGCAGGGCAGGGGGTCCCAGCTGCATCTCCCCTGACTGCTCTCCAGCACATGGCTAACAGTCCTCAGCTGCTTGCAGGATGGGGATTATGTGTGTGGTAAGCTTTGCCCCCATGCCAGGCACCACAAGAACATGACCAGGACCCCAGCCAGGAGGCTGTAGGGATGTGGTGCCGGGGAAGAGGAGGTATCTTTCAGAGTTACCAGAAGGTATAGAGGTGAGAAGGCTGTGGTAATGGTTAGATAAAGAAAAAAGCCCAAACAAACAATAATCTTGTGTGCTGGATTTCTCAGAACCTGTTTCTAAAACATCCAGCAATCCTACCTGAAATTGGGGGGTGTTAGCAGGTATGGGTGAAACCATCTAATCCTATTCCCCAGATCCCACTGATTTTGTGCTAATTTTCAAGCTGATACCTCGTTTAATAGGAAACAATTAAAAAGCAACATGCATAACCAGGCATCCTCACAGCACCAATGCCATGTTACAGTAGGAAACAGTTTAGCACAGTGATCTTCATTTCTTTAAGGTGGCTGGATCTACCAGGAAATGGAAAGGAAATAAAAATAGAAGGAAGGGAGGAATGTAGAAAGGAAAGAGGGGAGTGGGAGAAAAGAAAAGAAAGAAAAGAAAAGAAAAGAAAAGAAAAGAAAAGAAAAGAAAAGAAAAGAAAAGAAAAGAAAAGAAAAGAAAAGAAAAGAAAAGAAAAGAAAAGAAAAGAAAAGAAAAGAAAAGAAAAGAAAGAAAACAGGCATGGAAAGAAATAAGGAAGAGAAGGAAGAAAAGAAAGCATCCTGTTGCATGCAAAAAACAGACCCAGCAGTGGCAAGAGCTGGGCAGAGTGGAGCCTTTCCTGATAATATCAGTTTACTTTTTAATTAGATGCTGAGCTTTTAAAGACAATGGAGTAGACATGATAAAGAGCAGGCTATTAAGTTTCCCAATTACAGAGCACAAAGAATCCAATAATTTATGTGCTGATAATCTCCTGGTAATCCTCCGGGTGCTGCCGGAGCGTAAGCGTCCTGATTACTCCTCTGCTCTTACATGGATTTGTTCTCCTACCATAGCTGAATTTCCCCGTTATGTTTGGCACAGCTCATTTAAAACAACCACAGTTACCTCACAGCCAAACCGCTGGCCTAAGTTTAGCTAAGATGAATAGGCAGCCGTTCATCTGCGACAGAGCCTTTGGTGTAAGTGTGGCCAATTAGTCACACGTTTGGTGTTCTAATTAGGCAACGCTGGGCCTTTCAGAAAATGTGCTGTTGATTTAGGTACTTCCTCAAACAATGCTAAATTGTGTTATGTGAAATTCAATTAGTTCTTTTCTAAATGTTTCCACATCTGTTATTCTTTAAGCATAAAGTGATGAGGAGAGAAGGAGAAGTGAAAAGCCAGAGTCTCCACTGGTGAAATATGTTAGGCCTCTGGGACCAGCCCTTTTTCCAGCTTTTGACCCTGAACAGTGATATACAGGAAGGAACAAAGTTGGAGAGCTATCATGGTGAAGCCCTTTAAAATAAATCATTATAGAAGAAATACTGCAACTGTAAGGGAACATAATCTCTTATGATAGCCATAAACTAAGCTTTGTTTGGAAACGGATGGCATGGGGAAAGCACCATTAAGCAAATGATTATAAATTCTTTTTTAAGAACTCCATTTTTTTAACGATAATAGTGATATGTTTAAATCCCAAGATTAACCAAAAATAAGTACAGAGTCAGTTTACTGTTTTGTGGAATCGTTTGGAGTAGTTTTATTTTTGTTTCACATTTTTCCTCTGAGGACTAAAAAAGGTGGCAAGACCTCCTGTAGGAGGTTTTCAGGGGGAAGGAATGGGATGCATTTATTATTTCTGTTGCGGCATTTTGCAATTCTTCTCCACGTTTAGAAGAACAAAGCACCACAATCCTTTTGATCCCTCGAACAAAGTGACAGGCTTTCAGTGGAGATTTTCGGCGCTCTTCGTGACCCATGAGGTTTACATTTGCTAAGGGCTTCTCCCAAAATGTGGGCCACCTCTGGCCCTTGTTGTGGCCATGCTGTGTGTCCAACTGGCAGCACGCAGATGTCGGGGTATCGGCGAAGGCAGAGCAAAGATTTCTCCAGCGTCGTGACTCAGCCAAAAACCACAGCTGTCTAAAGGTGAAGTTGTACATGCATTTGATCCTTGTTGCTGTTATCACCTTTTCACTGACCAACATTTCAAGCCTTATCTGTGGCTGGCAGGCCATGTTTCAGGTTTGTCAGAGCCCGGATATAGCCCGTGTGGTTTTCTGATGATATATCTTGATAAGATTTGTGGAATGCAAGAGATGAAGTTGTCAGCACTGCTTTGTGGCACCTCCGTACATGTCAGAGAATGAAAATATTTTCAGAAGCGATGGCATTATTTTGACTGGTGACACAAACTTCTTAGACAACACATGTCCTTGAAAAAGAAAAAAAAAAAAAGTTCAATATTTATAATAAAAGACAAAAAAATGGTCTGTCCTGGAAAGACATCAAGTCTGAAGGGGGAACCAGATGAGAAAGAGAGGAAAATCATACCTTTCTGGAGCTAAGCTGATAAATTACTTTTTCCAGCTGTAATTACTGCTATTGCATAGACATGTCATCCTTGTAAATCGGGACCTTGAAGTCTTCTTTTTTCCAAAAATTCTTAAAAAAAAGTAGAACCAAAAAAACTCACAGAATCCTCTTTTCAGCTGCCATGTTTGCCTCCAGGTTCAGTCATCACATTATCTATAAGGCAGCTCAATCATGCCACAGCTTCCTAAACAAAACTATTTTTTTCCCCAGATGATGATGAAATTAAAGAAGTGCAAAGCTTAGCAGAAATCTAGAAAGCCCCAGCTCCATGTCACTTCACATTCCTCTCTGCAGGACTCGCTGAGGTGCTCAGCTTGAGTAAGAACACTCTGCCAGTTTTAGTGATGCCACTAATCTGTACCAGCCATAATCTGAGCATTATGATCTTACAAATAATACAATATTCACACATTATTTCTTAAAAACAAATAACAGGAGGAAGCCAGCTGTGAACTCATTCTGCATTCAAAAAGTTTTGAAAGCTTTTTGTTCAAGAGATGAAGGAGAATTGGAGGCAAATAAATATCTTTAATAGTTGTTGGAATAATTCAGGTATTTTTATTGAAAAATCCTGCTGCATGAAAGCCAAACTATTAGTAGCAATGCATATGTTTTTGGAAAAAATATCTGGCCTCTTCCAGAAAAATAATAAAAAAGAGCTATCCAAGTTAAACCTTGAGACTGTTGATACAAAAAAAAAAAAAAAAAGGGGGGGGTAAGATTTGGCAGAATCCCTTTCCTTTAGAATAGAAGAGATTAGTTTCTTTTTTCAAACTGCAGAAGTTGTCAGAAAACATGATAATTCTCCTAAGAGACGAACAAAATTTTCTTCTTAAATTCAGGCTAAAGGTATTAACACAGAAGACCATTTTCAAAGTTTGATAGAAAGCATTAAAATAAAAGCCTTTACAAAAAGAAAAACAGCTTTGAATATGTCTAGAAGTTATGAATTTTTGACAGAGAAATGTTCTACCTACCTCCCATGAACTCTTTGAATTTTGTTTCTAAATCAGATCAGGTGCATTAAAAGCCTCTCAATCTATCTTCTTCCAAAGTACAATGCAACCAAAATTAAAAGATTTACTAATTTCTTAACCAATATGGCTTTTTAAAGTACACCCAGAAAAAGACTAAGTTTTAACAACTCTCTAAAAGACCAAGCAACCTAGATTTGAAAGACAACTTCTGTTACCTAAAACCAATAAGGTTGCATGTAACAACCATAGTTTAGTTGCATGAAATTTTGCAGATTCCCCTACTCAACAAACATCTTTGCTTCATCGAGGCTCCACATGACACACCAATCCCAAACAGCTAAAAGTTGCCCTGTGCAAGGCCTCTACCTCATTTATTAGGTGATAGTCATAGCAGAGATAGATCCTGCTATGAAGAGTGAGGGGAGCTGCTAAAACGACTCGTTGCCAATGACCACAGGTCTTGCCTACAGATGTGCTTGTGTTTATATGCATCACAAATAAAATTATATTCATTCACAGGCAAGAGTTCAAATATCCTGCATCAATACCTTCATTGTGGATCACTTTAAGAAACTAAGTCCCATATTATCATTCAATACTCTTACACTTTTATACACCAGGAAAGTAGACATCTTCAGGAACATGTCTAGATGCAACAAGCATGCACAAGAAAATTTCTGAGAGGAAAATAAATTATTAACTAAGGAGGACTGGACAAAACCAGCAAAATATCTGTGAGTGCACTGAAGGAGAAACTCCATCTGAAGTGATCCTGCAGTGGAAAAGCACAGCAGAGGCAGAGCTATTCCTGAGCTCCCTCTCATTTAATGCTGAACGAGCATCTGGCTTGCCCACAGAAATTGCCCTCATATTAAACCCTGCATCTAGGATCAGAAGCACATCAATCTTCATCTCATGAGCTGATAGCTGCATTCCTAATCCAGGCAGGTTGAGCCCAAGCCCTCCCAGTGAGGGGGAGTACTTAGGTTTCCTGAAACTGGCTTTTAATGGGGAATAGATTGACCAGATGAGATTCTGGTTTTCATCTCTTATGTTAATAGAGGCCTCCACATCCAAAAAAATTTGGTTTCGGCTTTGGGTTGTTTTTATCGCAGTTTGTGGTTGTATTTTAAGGCACACTCTTGCCTACTGTATATTTTTGAGTCAGAAGAAAGGAGCACCTTCCTTCTTTTACCCCTAGAGTTGGCATGCAGTGGATGCAAGTCAGCTTCACTCCTCAGAGCCGCAGACTTCAGGCTGTGAGGCTGGGCAGGCACGCTCCTCCCTTAAGTTTTTTTAACAAGGAACACTAACACAGCAACCCGCTGCTGCCTAAGGCCTCTCCAGTTCTTGGAGGGCACATTTCTATATTTAAGCTCCTTGCTCTTCCCTTTGCCCCACTATGTCCAACATGTCCCTTTATCTCCTTCAGTTATTCCTAGGGTGAGTCTGCTCTCCTCAGACTCCTGACTCTCATCAGCATAATCAGAACCACTACTCACCCCACTTTGGGAGGCTAAAGCACTTTTTGTCTTACTTCATTTCCTTGTCTCCTCTCAGGGCCCTGTCCTGCATCTCTAAATTCAGCCTATGGTCTGCAGCAGCAGGTGTAGCAGGTGAGGTCTGAGGAGCTACTGTGATTACAGGTGTGGCTCTTCCTTGGCTGCTGTGCCATGGACAACCCAAGAGGGATGGGCGCAGCCACAACCCAAGGCCATCTCTGCCCCAGCACCCTGGAAAAGGGATCTGCTCTCCAGGTACCTTGTTCATCTCTAACTGTGCTGTTTAAAAACAGTCGTTTTCACGTGTTTTTTTCTGACAGTCCTGTGAACTGTCTCTCACATTTGGGTTGTATTGTTCTCTCACATAGAGGTTATACCTCTTATGAAGAATAGCTGCTATCATTTCTTCCTCCTTTTTATTTTTTTTAAGTTGTAGATATATGAAAAAACTAAAGGCTATTCTAGCAATGAAAGGAATGGCAGGATTTCTTTGAAATAGGCACTTATGTCATCCTGCTCTGTTAAGTGAATGTGTAGTCTGAAACTAGAGAGTCACAAATCCTTTTATGCAAGCCTTCTACCAACAAAAATCTAACAAAATCAGGGAGTTCCACTCACATTATGCAGTTTTGTAAGAGTTTTGCCAGGTGCTGTCAGCAGCAATAAACCTGGCATCCTTTCAAAGAGAAATAAGCTTATTCGCCCAACATTTCTAGGCTCACTAAATAGCTTTCCTTAGATTTTCTTTTTCTAAATACCTTCCCCACTACATACCTTAACAGATTATAGTCTCTGCCTTCAGTATTAGGACAAAAAAAAAAAAACAAAAAACAAACCCCTAAGAACCTCTCCATACCCTTCTACCAGGCAGGAACTTGCTCTCCCTATGCTCTGCCCAAAAACTGTGTCACCAGGTTAGCCTGGAGCTGAGCCCAAGCTAACAGGAGCAGCCTCCAGCCAGGCTTGTGAACCAGAGCATATTTCTGTGCTCACTGAGTCTGCTCCCTGGCTGGGTTTGAGATAGCCCATAGCTGGCTGCATCACACTGAGGCAGGGCACGTTTGCCCCTGCCTGGCTCAGATCATGCAGCTCAGCCTCCCGCCTGTGAGGGGAACAGCAAAGATTTTACTCGAGGTAAAAGGGAACTCATTGTAGGCTTCAGAAAACAGACCAAGAAATTTATCTACAGCCTATTAATCAGATACTCCAGCACTGTACAGGCTGCTGATGTTCACATTATAAAAAAGGATATTGAAAAACTGGAGAAGGTGCAGAAGAGAGCCGTAAAAATGATTCAGAGACTGAAGAAAGCGCCCCACACTGAAGCACTCAAAGAATTCAATCTGTTTAAGTTATCAAGAAGAAGACTGAGAAGGCACTTGATTACACTGGGTAATACATTCACCAGGAGAAATCAGTGGTTTACTTACACTCCACTTTCTAAAGAACCAAAGAAATGCATGGCCAGAAAAAATTGCTGGAAGCTTGAAAGACAGGCAAATGAAAACTGGAAAAAACAATTGCCTTTTTACAATTTTTGTTCAGAAATTACTTACTAAGATCGGGAGAGTCTGTCTATTCATATCTTTAAATCAGGACTGAATGTTCTAGAAGTTGTATCAATTACTGGTGTTGAAAAAGAGGTAACTCAATAAATAAAATGTGCCTCATCATCAATGACTATTCTTTACCCAGTAAGATCCACTGTGGCTACTCTTAGTGGCTAGTGAAGGCCAAAATCCTGATGTGAGCTCTGACAGACATAATCCTTATGCCTAGGGAATGCTTCCTAAGTTTGCCTGAGACTAACCCTGGCATACTGAGTTTGCCTGTGTTTGGTGGATAATTAGGAGAAAGTTATCAGGCAGATGGATATTTTTGGAACATGACATTTGTTGAAAATTAGTGGGAACATGAGGAACATTATGGAGACCTAGAATATCCAAAGACCCCTGAACTGACTATTCCACTGTAACAAATAGCCCTGTGATTAGATAGAGACAATGCTTCCATCCCAAAGGCAAGTTCCCCACAGAAATTAGAGTGTGCAGAGTGAGGGCACACGGGAGAGGGAAAGAGAAACATGACTCCTGTAGCCTCCCTTTTTAGAAGAAAGTGAAACTAGCACTCCGGGTGGATTGTGGCCTATGGGAACACAGATGAAAACTTGAGTCAAGCAGGCAATTCCTAACGTCTGGTTTTAGGAAAACAATGAGAAAGGCAGCAAGGCATGTCAAAGTGAAATACCACGGCAGGAAGAGACTGGGTTCATATTGGGACACTAGGAAGTTTTGCTGGGTGCACAGGATCCCTTGGGGAGGCACACCTGAAGACAAGCATTGCTCTGGGCATCTTTCCTTTAACTCTTTCCTGTTCTTTTCACTGCTGGGCTGACACACTGTTTGTACTGGTGTAAAACAATCCTCTGAAACACCCAGTAGTGGAATTCTGGGTAGGGATGCGTGCAGATGCAGCCTCTGTGTTGCCACATTGCCTTTGGGATATTGCAGCTAAAAGGAGAAAACATTTTTTCTGGGGAGCATCTGTGCATCTGGGGTGCTTTTTCTGGGGAACACCTGTGCATCTGGGGTGTGGGCAGGTCTCTGAGATGACAACATTCAACACACTTTCTTTCCCCTATTCGCCAACAGATGGTGGCAGAGAGGGCCCCTTCCCTGCCCAAAGCCTTCAGGTTAGAGTAATTGTATTTTCTTTTAATTACCTGTACATGAAAGACTGCTGTATTCTGCAGCTTTTGTCCTTCCTGAGGCATTTTGTAACAGAAGCACTGAGGAGTGCTGGGAAAGCATTGTGTGCAGCTACAGCACAACACTGAGACTTGGGATAAAGATCTGATTTCCACATTGTGCAGGAGTTATGTTCAGTGAAAATTATATAAATGTAGTATACCAGCTCATATGTCATTTCCACAGAATGTTACAACCATTCTGTTATGTAATAGAGAGCTAATAAAGTCAACCCAAAACTCACTATATCACATTCTACATGATGTCACCTCATCCATCCTTTTCCCCTTTTAATTTCAATCTCATCTCTATTTCTACATTTACCTTCTGAAGTATTTCTAGCGCAGCATATTCCCAACACCCTTCTTATTTTACTGTGTGATCAAAACAATGCAGAGTAAGAAGGCCTGAAAATCTGGACTGGAAATATCATGAGAACAGGCTCTGTCAAGAGCTTTCCAGTATTTCCTGCTTCTGGTTGAGCTGGAAATACTCAAAGGGTGAAATCCTGGCCCAGCTGAAGTCAATGGGAATTTTGCCATTAACTTCAATGAGGCTAAAATTTCACTCTTGGTATTTACTCCATGTATCCAGTCTCAACTAGATCTGGTGTGGTGTGAAAAGGAAAACTTTTCTTCTTTCTTTTCCTTCCTCTTGCAAGATTTAGTGCTTTAAAAAATCTTGCACATTCAAGTTAGATGTAAATGTTGAACCATGCCAAAAAAAGTTCCCATGTTACCCGAATGAACCATTTCTTCTCTCTAAGCAGTTGCACAGCAGAAACTGTGGTATTACAAATATAAAATGATATAAAGATTCAGAAATGAAAGCTGCCTGCATAAAATAATTTCAAATATGTACTGCCTCTCTTTTTTCAAACCCTATAATGTAGGTAGCTGTCCCCATTTCAGGACCTTGACGCCAAAACCTTTTGCTGCCAGCAGTACAGGGGTTCTTGGCTGTGCAAAATGGATTTTTGCTTTCAGACAGAATTCTCCAGGCAGAGGCCTTCATTATCAGTGAAGGAGGATTTGCCTTGCTTTAAAGCTGATACATTGTGATCTCTGCTTTAGATGATGCAAAATCTTAAACATGATTTTGGGGAGCATGTGGGCTTCACCCTGTTTTACTTGTGTTTTTCACTGCCTTCCAGGAGCTGCTTTGTAATTCCTTGCCCACCAGAGACAATCCATTACTGCAAGTCTTTTCCCTTCAAAACATGAAGTCAGTTCTCTTTTTTGCTAAAACATCCAGCTCAGTAGTATGTTCATGTTTTACATTAAAGAAACATTTTAATTGTAGGGTATGTAATTATGACAGTCTCCAAAAGCAAAATGACCAGTCTGATATTTGGCATTGTACTGATGAGAATTCAGTGGCAAAGAACATTTCTGGAAATCTCTATATATTTTTGTATAGCCCCAGAAGACCTGCTGATTGTCTAACCGAGAAAAATGTGTGCTTGAGCAGAAACACCATCCCCAGCTCTTTCCTAGAAGCAAGAAGTTTTCGTCTAGAAAAACAATAGTAGAAGCTCTCAATTAATCCAGAGCTATTCATTTTGTCTTCACTGACAATTAGCAGGCCTCCTGACACACTGCCGCCTCACTTTGGCAGGCAGAGAAGCCCTGCCAAGCGTACTCGGGCTGACACACTCATTCTTCAGCCTGTATTTCCCGGTGCAAATAGTTTCTAGCTCCTTTCCAACAGTCAAATCCAAAGGAAGNGCTTTGTTCTCCATGAAAAAAAACCGCTGCTGCGGTCGGGAGCCCTGTGCACTAAGCCAGGCCATGATGAAGGGAGGGAAATGCAGTCCGCTGTGTCCTGCCAGGCAGGCTCATAGCAGCCCCATGGCTGCCAGCCCTGCCGGGATGCCCTGACCGAGACCTCCGACCACCCACTTCCTCCATCCTCACTAGCCCACAGTGAAAACCTGCCCCTTCTCCAGGCTGTGCAGAAGCCAAATCCTATTTTCTTCAAGACAAACCAGGAGGAAGTCTGCAACAAGGGAAAGAGAGGGAGAGCAGATCTGAAGCGCAGATCTGGTCTCCCTCACACACTACCATGTGAGTGTGGCTGGGCCAACACGCCCCGTGATCAGACCTGCTGAGATTGGGCAGCACCCTTTCGTGGTCACTCTCTCTAAAATACAGTTGTGGAGTTGAGATGGCTTTTGTGGCTGCATGAAAGTAAAATGGCTTTAATCATCTCTTCAGACCCTGCTTGCCCACATTACCAAAAGAACAGTGCTGGAGATATGCAGACCAGGGCCACAATCCCTGCTTGGCTCGTTGCTTTCTTACACAGCTTCTTTGACAAAGTATCGCCAACAGGCCAGTGGCAGCCTTGGACCAACACCAATCCTAGTTGCCTCCTGTATAACCACTTAGTGCTTGCTTTGAAGAGCTCAGCTGTAAATATTTTCTCACATTTGCTCTTTTCAACTTACATTGAAGCCAACAGCCCTTGTCATCTGACCCTCCCACCATCCTCCTAGGGATCTTCTTGTCAGCTCCATTCGGTGTGTGGCAGTATCAGGTTAGCTCTCTAGGGTCTGCTAACTGGCATAAATCAAATTTTACCCAGCAGACTGCAACAGGCCCTTTGTTACCCCCTATGGTTTGAAATACAGGTTTCTGCACAACAGCTAGCTGCTTATTGACACATGTAATTTTTTAATTGGTCTTCAAGAAACTTCCCACACATGTGCCAAAACATGTGCAGTTTTCCATGTGGTAACATCAGGAAGGATTTCCCCTGACCTCTCCCCTTCAATAGTTCAGTTCCTAAGATCCTGATTCCCTCTCCACACAGCTTCCACTGGGTAATTGTCAATGGGCACGTGGAGCTCCCACCACTGCTGATGTGCCTTGTCTGCATGCCCAAGCCTGTGTGTTGACCTTTCAGCTGATGAAGAATTTCTCTTCTAGACTAGACTTACTGTGTCTTGGGGGATTTATACTTACCCCTGTGGCTTGGGGCATAGTTTTTGTCCAGCAGGATTGTCTGAGCTTGGTAAACCTGCTTTATACCTCACCAGCACAAGGCACTCATCCAGGAGGCACCACATCCAGGATCTCTTCTGCTGCAGACACCAGATCATGTTTTTAAGGTTGAAATGTTTGCCTTAAGTGGTAGTGGTACAAGATATTTGCATGAATCCTAGCAGCCTGCAGTGTTTAGGAGGACGGGGTATATGATCCAGCCCCTTCTGTCTTTAATTTCTAGGAAGCTGTTATAGCGCCTTCCAAAAAGGCTCACGTCTGCCTGCCAGCAGCACATTAACATGACTACTGCTTTGAAACACAATAGCTGCAGCAGCTCAGGATCCGTAATGCATCCCGCGCTGCACCGCGCCGCTCTGCGCACGCCTATGCGCCGTTAACCGGTCATCACGTGGGAAGTGTTTCCATTATTCCTTGCTTTTCCAGCCCTGGCATTTCTTGGCAAATGTGTAGCCCCGCCTGCAGCAGCTGTCTGTCTGCCTTTAGATTAAAAACATTTTCTTGTTGTTGTTGTTTTGAAGTGCCTATTGAAGTGACAGGACAGAGAAGGATGGTTAAACCCAAGTCCCAATATCTTTATTTCAAGACTACACTAATAGCCTCTAAGAATTTTTCTCTGCTGCACTTCAGATAAGAGCGGTGAGCCTATAAATTCATTAGCGAGTAATGGAGCAGCCTCACTTTATCTATGTCTTTTCACAGGACTAGGGTTTCATTCTGTGCCAGGAGTCATACATCACACTCAACATGTACGTCTCCAGAGCCAACCGAGAGAAAGTGCAGAAAAACTACTGTTAACAAGGGAGTAATTACATTCAGCATAAATTAATTATTGGTCACTCAGGACTGGTGGGAAAGGGCCACACAGACTGTGTCCGACTGAGTTCCCACCTCTGAGGGAAGAAATATTTAAATATGAATCATAAGACAATACGAGGTGAGTCTTTTCTGGTCTGCTGGTCTTTAACTGCACATACTTGCTAATATGACATGTGGCTTATTTGCTTTAACACTATAGGTACATTGTATTTTTTTAGGGAAACATGAGTGATAGTCATTCAGGACAAGGGTCATTTCATAGCAGACAGCATCAGACCCAACTGAGGGAAGCCAGGAGGGACTTTAAAATATAATTCAGCCAAAAGAACAGGACACGGATCAGCAAGCGAGTGATGGAAGGTGTTCATGAGGAATTTAGATTATCACACACTGCAAATAAACCCTGAGAGGCTGTGGGGGCCAGGCGAGTAGAGAGGAGCCCTCCTGCGGGGAAAAGAAGGTGCACAGTGCACCCAGGTCTCTTTGCTAGTGTGTGTTAAGTGTTAATGCCAGCTCAGGAAAGTCTAGTTGTGCTGCAACCCCGAAAATACTGTCTTGGAATTGTGTAGGGGTGTGTAAAATAATGTTAGGCTACTCTCCAATAACCAACCAAGAGATTAAAACTGCTCATTAGATGTAGAGCATTAAAATTGTTCCACATCCTGACAAAAATAAGGAAATTCAGAGTTAAAGAGAATCCTCATAAATGGAAATTTTTGTTGTCGTGGGAAATATGAAACGTATCAAGATGCAAATGACAGATGTACTGTCAACTGGGAACCTCAGCTTGTAATTTCCTGGCTTTTCCTTTAATTTTTTTTTTTTTTCCTCCTAAAACAATGTGTAGTTAGATCAGAATTCATTACCCCTCTTGTTTCCCTTATTCACAGATATTTATTTATATGAATAAACAGTTGCACAGAAAAAAAAAACAAATTAGAAAGTTTTCCTATTTGTGGAGGCCTAGGTTTATTGAATCCTAGTGACTGCAACATTCAGACCCATTAGCTCTGTTCCCCCGTAAAAAAGAAGCTAACATCTCTCTTCCAAGCCTGGTGCTTGGAAGTTCACCTGTAATATGAAAAATACAGTTTCCAGGCTCAACTCCATCCAGTTCAGGTTGGAGCGCCCTGAAAAGCAAGTTATTCTGCCATGTGCTCTCTTGTTTTGCTCAAAATTTTCATGTCAGACTTCAGAAACATTTCTTTTAATGAAAATACTGGGGCCAATGACCTGGCATTTTATAAAAACAGTGTTTTGTTGGAAAAGTTCCAACCAGTGTTAACTGCCCACATCACACTGGAGAAGACAGTGGAAAGCTTTGTGTCGGTGGAGCTGGTCCCTGGACCCCTGTGAGTTACAGTTGGTAGGGAATTTCAAAAAGTGCTGCTGTCATCTCTGGGGCTTGTTTCAGTTTAAAGATATACCTGGGAAAATAATGTAGTTTATCCAATGACTGCACTGTACTGCACTGTCAGCGTTTTTCTCCTTGCATTTCTGACATTGTCTCTAAATCCTTTCACTGTCAGCGCAAAAATCCAAAGTGGGATTTTGCACGTCCGGTTGGAAATAAACCCCAGCAGAGGAGAAATCTTGCCAAAGCCCAGTGGGCAAGAGATGAACACCTTGCATGTGGCTGGAGACGGTCCTGTGCCCTGGAGATCTGGCAGCAGAGTGAAATCAGCTGGTGGGAGCTGCCTCGGGGCACTGCCCTCCACCTCCAGACTGGCAGGGAGGTGAGGTCCATGCCCTGTGGTCAGGACTGAAACCGAGGGGCTCTGCCTCAAAGGCAGCAGTGTCGGCTGGGGTGGAGGATGAAAGGCAGTGGACAGTAACATCTTGAGCTATCTGATTTAAATACATGGCTTGCACACCTCCTCAAAGTTCAGATGTCTAATTCCTCTTATCATTTTTTTCTCTGATAGGAGCTATTGTTATTTCCAGAAGAAATCCAGCATGGTGACTGAGCTGCAGTGCTCCCAGGAAAGTAAGTGTGGCAACCTGAAGCTCAGATGTCTTGCTCAAGAAGCACGGCAGTGTCATAAAAATGTTACGCAACACCAACCACAGCCGAGTCACTCACACCTTTTGTAGGGCAAAGCCTTACCTTTTGCTGCCCAGAAGAGGCCTTTTTATTGTGAAAGGAGGCTGCTTTAGCATCAAGCTAGATTTAAAAGAAGTTTAAAAAGAGGATCCTGCAGCTTGAATAAAGTGAGCCTGCTGGCTTTCCCCAATGACTGGCACTAGAGCAGATTATTCTGGAAGAAAGACATTCTCAAACATCATGGCTTCAATTCCTTGAGCCAAAAAGCAGAGAGAAATCCCACAGTTATTAAAGCCAATAAATCAAGGCTTGAGAGATCTTGTGCATGGAATTGGAGAGCGCTTGCATTTTTCTGCCCTCAGAGCTTTAAGGAAGGCTTTTTTTTCTCCTTTACCTCATCCACCTTGGGTATCTTAAAAGCAGAAAGGCACCCCTGGGACCTGGAGGGTTCTATGAGATGTAATTACGGAACCTTACTTTTAAAGGTTTAAAAGTGCATCTTTATGGGCTCATGCAGTCCCAGTAACAGTAACAGTGGTTTATGTGTTTGATTGACATAAAACATGCCTCGACATTAAACATTTGCTTGACGTCCAGGAACACGGGACCCCGTTCGTGGTCTCTGCCTTGCTTTTGCATCCCCAGCCAACGACCACCCCACAGCTGTCCTGCACCCCTGGTGCTGGTGTAGATGCCATGATAGACCCCTCAAAAGGCAGACACTCCCAAAAAAGTGGAAACTGACTGTTCCCACATCCTCTGCTCTCACCATCACAGATCAAGAAAAAATGTAAACATCCAAAGAAGCCACAGTAGTTTGGAGGCCATCTTTGTGAGCGATGCTGTAACTCTGTTTTAGCAAACAGGATCTTTCTGCAGCGCCTTCTCTGACATCTGTCCCTGAGATTTAATCACAGCAAATATCATTATCTATTGTTTTTAGCAGACCCTAAGTCTGTGACAATTTAGGAAAAAATCTGTCTGTATTTATAACAAAGTACAAGCTCCTTTTTAAACCTGAGCACAAGTTTTGATTAGCCTGTGTTGTGCTTTTTGTCTTTTCTTAGATGGAAACAAATTTTATGGCATATAAAAAGCTAGCATGTAACTTATGATGAGGTTATGTCCACCAGAAATACAAACCTGGACAACTTACCTCATCTAACTAGGTCACAAAAAGAAACCAAACAATCAGCTGAAAGGCCCCACTTCAAATTTTTATTATCAGAATTTCAAATCTAAAAGATGGTGGAGGGAAAAAAAGTGCAGATCAAAAATTACCAGTGGAAATTGGAAACAAACTGCAAATAATAAATCAGATTAAGGGGGGAAAAAAGTCAGTCTGTCTGCAGATAATTCACAAGTGAAAAAAGTTCATTACAAATGACTTGCCCTGCTGCAAATTTTTAGTAGCACGTGTATACAGTACATCATAAAACTTCTACACTTGACATTTTTTAAGAGAATGCCATTACTGACTGGAACTTCAGTTGGCAGCTGGAAACTTGCCAGAAAGCAGACTCTGAATCTTTATCAGATGGGGGAAATTTAGAAATTTCAGGAGGCAGGGAGGATATACACCCCATCCCCACAGCAAGAGTTTTAGCAAAAAAAAAATCACTCAAAAAGTTCACAAAATTAAAATGTAGTATCTACATTAGACATTTTTTTATTAAAGAAACCTAAACCCATGACTCAAGAGCCCACATAAGTACAAGTCCTAGTATTTAGAAATGGGAAAAATGTGTCAACTTTTTAAAAATTTAATTTAGCATAGTTTTCAGCATTGCCTCAACACCTTTCCTCAGAAAGATTTAACTTTTTATTTCATGAGTGAAGGGGGTGTACTGGTAAATTTCAGACCAAAATGCCCAAGCTGAAAAAAGATCTTCACAAATCAAAACAAGGAATTGCAATGGAAATGCAGCCATTATATCAGCAAACTGTCTTGTGCTTCAGCTAAGCACAAGTCTAAGAAAAAGAAGGGGAAAAAATAGTCTGGTTTTGTACTGCTTTCATTTCCCTTATTTCTCTCCTCCTCCATTTGTTTTCATGGTGGATTTGGGGGCAAGGGAGGTTTGGGGTTTTTGATTTAATGGTAACATCTAAACATATGGGCTTATGTACCAGGCCAAAGCAATGTCTTCCTGAAAGATTTATCAGCAATCTTTTCCTGTGTTTCTTTGCATATAGCATAGAAGGGTGGCTTTGTTATATGTCCCCAAGTTTCTCTGTTGATCCTTCTGCCCTACTTCATTTTACTTTCCAGGTAGTTTAATAGTTACTTACTCCACAACTACTTTTACTCTCTCCTCCCTATGCCAATTTGAAGACCTCTGGGCAAAATTTTTGCCTCTGGACTTGTCCTTTTGCTTGTGCTTTTCCTGCTGTAGCAGGCTGGCTAGAAGGGATGAAAGCTGTCTGGGCAATATCTTTAAGCAGCCAAGAGCTGTCTGTCACAACTAGGCTGCATTTACCGCAGCCATGTGCGCTTGTGCACAGTTTACAGTTATGGTTTTTTTTGAGGGGATTGTGGCACAGTTTTATAGGCTGCTCAAGATGTCCATTTGTGTGCAAGTGCATCTATCTATACAGAAGTGTATATATATGCATCTCTAGAAAATACTTGTGTGCTTTTTTTATTTACTTTTTCATCCTGGAATTAAGCTTACTTTAGAAAGAAAAAAAAAAAAAGGCACAACAATTTACAATTTACTGCCTTACACTATTTTTCCCCTTTTCTATTTTTTTTCTCACATTAGCCTTCTATTATCCTCTTCCTTTTGACCCCCCCAGCCTCAGGAATATTTTCTTCTTCCCTTTTCATTTTCTTCTTACCTTATGTTATCTTCCTCTGCTTTCTCTTTTTCCCTTTCTCTTTCTCTATTCTCCCTTTTCATCTTGCCTTTTCCCTGTTCTACAATTTTTCCTTTGGCTCCTTTAGTCCTTAGCCCTCTTACTGTCAGTTCCCTACATATCCATCTCTTCCCTGCTGCTCCTGCACCAACTCCTTTCCATCTAACACATGACTGCTGAGGTATTTCCTCTTCACATGGAGGCACTATTTGCTCCCTTCCTTGAGATTTTAGGCCTAACATGTACCTAGATGCTCACATTGTCAGTAAGAACACACATTAAGATAATGTTTTAGGAGAACACTAACAGTGTGTTTTGGACTTTGGGTGTCTATTTTGCTGTTTCACAGTCTGTGATGCAAAATTCTTAGTTTCAAATCACTCACAACTCCCATGACATTGCTTCTCTTTGGGATAATGTAAAAGTATTAACTAAAAAAGGCAGCAAAAAATTGTTAGGGACAAAATGACAGCTGCATGTTTCCATAGAGCTGATCTGCTCTTTGTTTTCTGCTGTAAAAATTGATGCCTTGTCAGCTTCACTATTTGGATATAATCATACAAGGAGCTTCATGAAAGTATTTTTCTTAGAAACTCTGCATTTCATTGATGTGAAGGCATTCTACAGATACATACTGGTTTTGATACACCTGTTGATTTTCCATTATTCAAGATAGATCTTATAGTCATGCCCAGAAAAGGAAACTTAACTAATTATTTTCAAAATCTGATTATATATTAAAATGTGTCCAGGATTTTGGCACATACCATTTTTACAAATGTGTATGAAGGCTCTGTTTAAATTCCGGCATAGGTGAGGATATTTTTTGTAAATATTTATTGCAGAAATACTCCAGAAACAAACAAACAAACAAAAACAAAAAATAAACCAACAAACAAAAAACACACACACACACAAAAACAAAAAAACAACAAACCAAACCAACCAACCAACAAAACTCAAAAAAACCAACAAAAAAACTCCCAAAACCAACAACAACAACAACAACAAAAACCCTTGAGTCTCAGTCTAGTAACAAAACTAACTAAGCATATGTACTGATTCATGGCTTCTTGGCTGCACCAAGCCATATGCAGCAGCTCTTCAGGAAAAATTCAATGTGCCATTCCTAGGAACATGCATTAAGGTCTAAGTAAATCAGCTACATTCTCCATTGGAAAATCTGCCAAGAACTTGGGAACAGATGATCAGGCTCATTGTTAATGAAGTTTCTGGGTACCAGAAGTATACTTAAGGTTATGGCACCTCAGTGAATCCCTTGGGAACAGTCACTCACCAGAAAGGCCAGTCTTGGTGAAGGCAGATTTGTTCTGATCCTCTTATTAAGGCAGAGGGAAGGTCTCAGAGCAGCAAACTATGCAGCATTGGCTTACTGCAGCACAAACACCCACAGCTCTTCCACCCTAGAGGAAGCCTGAATGTCCCCAGGAGGCCAGTGACTGCAGGAAGAGCAGTGGAACTATTCAAAATCAGAATTTAGCTCCAAGGAGCTGATTCTGCAAACACTTTAGCACATGTACAGCTTTTCTTTACAAGAAACCTCAAAGAGAGCCGGCAAGTGTTGCTCCATGCAAGTCAAGTCAGTCATATGGCAAAGTGTTTACGGGACCTGGATCTAAATTTTGAAATCATTTCAGGACCCTAAAAAGCAGGCGCTAGATAATTGTAAATTCCCTGCTTTTTTTTTCTTTTCCAGCAGGAAACAAATGTATAGCACTGTTGTGCTGCAGTTGAACCCACTGCCTGGATTCCCAGAGTAGTATGGGTTCCCCTCCAGTGTTTGAGGTCAGGGAATGCCATGTAGCCCTCAGGTGCAGGACAGCCATGGTCTCACAGATGATGCAGGAGAAGCCACCATCTCCTTCCCTGGCAGCCTGTGTTCATTCCCAGAAGTTCAGAAAACAAAGTCAAGGTGGATCAGATTTTTCTAAGGCAAGCTGAGGAACGGAGAGCTTGGCTCATGAAGTGGAATGGTCAGAGATCAAGCTGTTTGGGCCACCAACAAGGATGGAGGCTGTGGGAGGTCAGAGCTGATGCCTGCTGATCAGCAAAGGGAAGGGGTTGTGATTATGGGGATCACCAGGACAGTAATGCCGGGCTGGGCTGCCACACCAGCCAGATAAAATGGCACAGACACATCAGGAATGTGGCCAGCAGCAGCTTTATTTCATTTACAGTAATTGCAAAGGGTGTAATAAGGTTGCCTACAAGCATATATCCCACACAAGGCAGCTCTCCCTAGATAATTGTAAAGGGGAAAGCAAACTTAATGGCAATTAGCTTTTCTCCATTTTGTTTTGCACAAAAATTAGCAAACATTTTGAAGCTTTTGATATTTTGTCTGCTCGATGGCAGCAAGCCGGGAGAGTCAGGTGAGTTTCCAGGTGGCTCACCCCAGAAGGTGTACTTCTCTCTGCTTGCTTTAGGACACAGCAACTTTTAAAGCTCTCCTGAGACAATTTACTTCTGCCTTGACTTTATGTGCATGTCGTTTCATCATCTGAGGCCTCGTTTCATACATACGTTTATAATATGGGTTTCATTTCAATAAGCTGGGAAAGCAATAAATTTAAAGCTGACTAACAGTTGTTTTATGTGGCTGCCAACCTGCCAAGTAGCATTCTTAATTATTGCCAGGAAACTAAGTGTTTTGCAGCCATGTGTTTTACATTTGAGTGTAGTATGTCTTGTCAGCCCTCTCCACTGGACTGATGGATAGGCCAGTAATTTTTGTATGCAGAGAGGCCTGCGATGGTGGGTGGTTTCTTTGTCATCAGGTAGGGATAGCAACAACAGCATGATGGACAGGAATATCCCAAGTGGTCCCTCTCTCCCAAAAAGGTTGTCGCAGCAAAGCTGGAAGGGTGGGGTTAAACCTGAGCCCAGAACTGTAGTATTTTTTCTGTTCAATACTGTAAGGCAACTACTTATTAAAATTGTCAGCAAAAAAAAAAAATAAAAAAAGCATAAACATATTATAATTATATCAGTTAGAATAAGATGGATGACTGTTTTGTTCCTTCTGTGCAGGATAGGGTGAGATGCTGCTACATGCAGGCTCCCCTTTTCTTTTCCCCAGACTAAATTCATTATTTTTGCACCAAAACAAGCAATGCTTGCATGGCTTGTTTTCTGCAGCCTGTGTTTAGGCTCCAAGATGTTGGCCCATGTTTTGGAAATCAGCCAGTAAAAGGAGGACAGAAAAGGAATACTAAAAAAGGAAGCACTGACCCAAACAGCCTTGTTGCATGTATTCTGCTCTCCAGAATGCTTTGAAGTCTGAAGAGAAACTTGACTAAGTTCAGTGCCTCCAGGCCCTCAATTTGCACAACCAACACTAGTTTTTGTTGATTGTCATCATTGACCCTAGAAGGATTATAAAGGTTGTATTTTTTTTTTGTTGACATGTAAGTCTTGAGCAATTTTTTAATAATGAGATAAACATAAACACACTGTTAGGAAGCAATTTTTTGTGTTCAGTTCATTTTTTTTCTTTAATAGGTCACATGCGTGAGACAAATCACAATTAAAGAAAGGCTCATCTCATGAGTATCTTGGGCAATGCTGCAGGATATTGTTCCTCTTGCACACACACACCTAATTTTAGAATGATTCCCATTTTTCTCTGGTGTTGCAGAAGATCTTAACAGTGTTTACTGCTTTTTCTTTTCTTCAAGTATTCTGTTGTTTTGTTAAGGAGGGATTAATTAGTGAATCATTATTCCCACTTTGGCATGTGAAAATCTGGTTTGTGCTTTTATCCATTTCCCAAGAGTACACATTGGCACCATAGCAGAGGATGTGGAAGTGTTTTTCAAAGAAGCAGATGTAGCAGTTTTGGGAGCATCTGTACTGGTGTGCTTGGCTGAAGGATTCTTACTAACAATTTCCCCTTTAGCCAGACAGTGCCCATGTGCTTCTCACAGGTGAGACCTGCCTTTTTGAAAAAAATACTCTCTAAGGAAAATTATCAATAAAGGTCACATGGCATTTCTATTCATTATTGTATTTTCTCTGTTTCTTCTCAAAAATACATTTCTTATGGTTTCACATGCCTCTTCGTATCTCAGGGCTACATATTTCCAAGGAGGTTGTGAGTGTGGGCAGAAGCTGAACAGAAATGGCATAAAATTCTCCTCACACTAAAGTCAATAGCAAACTCACACTGACTTCAGTCAGATCAAATCTATTCATGGGAAATGAAAGTTTACCTTGGCATTACTTTGAGAGTCTGAGATACGTATTTTTGAAGTCCATCAGTTTTCCAAGGGTGCAGTTAGCCTACTTATCCCAGATTTGCTCAGGGTACTTTGCAGAGAGGCTCTGTGCTGACACCAGAGGACACTAGAAGGCAGTGAAGAGTGACCAGAGTGACCAGAGGCTGTGGTGATGAGGTTGATGGTGGCCAGAGCCAGCCTCACACAGAACCCAATCAGCAAGGCATGGGCAAAGAGAAAATGGTCTCCTTTTGCTGATCAGCAAGGTGAAGTCTGAGTTTCCTTCTGACTCTGTGCTGACCTAACTCTGCTGCTATTTATATCACTAACTAAATCTGAGACTGTGTGAAAATGTCACCTTAACCTCTCAAAACTGGCACACATGTTTTTATATCACTATCTGCCCTCCACTTCAGTGTCACTTACAAGAAAGTGCTGGCTGTGACCATTGTAGAGCAGGCCAACACAGGTGAGCTGCTGCCAGGGCTGCTTTACTCACTAAGCCAAACAAAAAGCAGGTACAATATGACATTAAACAAGAGGATGCTGACCATGCTCTGAAAGCATGGCCTAATTCTGATTCTAGAAACTGCAATGAGCCAACTCTGTGTTACTCAAAGTCATTTAAATATGCTCTGAATGACCAAGCCTTCTCCTCTCTTCTGTTTAGGGAGAATCATTCAATGAGCTCATGCTGTATCAAAGCATCTCAAGGAGGAAGATTGAAGACAAGACCCTGTTTTGCTGTCTGCTGTCTGAAGACAAACCAGGTACCCCAGTAGCCACCACAGAGCACAGACTCTGCTTGAAGGGGGAAGAGGGATTGACTTCTTCCTTAAGCACCAGTTATCTTGGTATTTCAGAGTTACCCCAGATTATGACAAAGCAAACAGAAAATCCATTTCCACTTGTATAAAAAAAGCATATCTAAAATTATTCCCATGTGTGTGGTGCTGCTGCATGACATTAAGTGCAGCAGCCAAAGCAGTAACAGTTAAATCCCGCAGATCCCCATAAAAATGCTCAGTACACAAATACACAGTAAATGAAATGACTGAATTAAAAGCAGAGATAAGTGAAGGACAACAATTTGCTACTCTGTGTTTAATATCATTGCCAGAGTGCTGAGGCACTTTCAGATTAAGGGGATTTTTGCACATTTTCTCCAGTAAAAATTTTGGCAACTGCTGACTACCTTTTTCTGTCTTGCTGCGTCATTATCAGCTCAGGCTCTTCTCTTCAGTGGCATGTCCTGGCTAACTTCCCAATTAAATGTAGCCATTCATTTATGCTTAAAGTTCAATTTTTACTACTTCTTCTCATAGAGAAATCCTTCTGGCTTCAGTGGTGTATAGGTGAAATCCAGTGGCAATGAGATCTCCTGATGATGTGCTCACTGACTGAAGCTTGATAAGTAAGGAGGGCAGAGCAGTCTGGCTCACCTGAGCGCCCTGAGATCAGCTTTGCTGCTCTGTTCCACCTGGACTGTAAAAAAAGTGCAAGTGTATTTAATAAAATGCCCTATTATACTTCCAGTTATTCCAGATTGAGCTGCCAAAGATATCAGCAAAAGAGCTAATTGATTTATTATCACTTCTCTTGTATTCTGGACAAAAAATAACAGGTCAATGTTTAAAACAGTTTCTGTTATTTTCCCCACTCCATTCCACCTTCCCAAACTCTTCTTTCAGAATCTGAGCCTATGGATTTCTCTAAGATGGATAGATTTTAGAGTTATCTTCTTCTGACAGAGGCAAATCTGGACTGTCCCTGAGCATCACCACACTTCAGTGGGCTAGATCCACCCATGGAGCACATAATGCACCATACAGTGAAAGTAACAATTTGTATGGTAATTTGTACCATACAAATACCTACAAGGAACCAGGACACTCCTTTGAAGAAGTGTCCATCTTTTGAAGAAGTTACTTCTTTCAAGATTATTGTGTGATTCAATTATGGGTGTGAATTCTTACAAGCGAAAGGAAAGATTAATGCCAAAATTGCATCTCTGCTTGGCCCTTCCCTTCCCTTCCCTTCCCTTCCCTTCCCTTCCCTTCCTTTTCCATGTGCCATTGCACATTCACCAGGGACTAGACCACGTAACCATGTCCACACTGCCTTGTAACCTTATCTTTCCTCCCACCCTTTGAAAATAGCAACAGAGGAGGTGAAAGCCTTCAAAACCAACACCGAAAAAAGCAGGAGAGGATATTTGAAGAGAGAAGCCTCTCCCCTGTGGAGTCGGGGAACTGACGTGCCTGTGATGTGGCTTTCAACATGTCAGTGCCACAAGAGCACGAGACAGATCTGCCGTGTTGCAGTCCTCACGTAGCAAAGGCAAACTTGTTTTTAATAGACAACACATTGGAAATATAGCCCTGATTAAATCTCTCTGTTCTCTTTCCTTTTCCCTTCCCCTGTGGCTACCTTGCGATCAGTTTGGCAAATCTTAAGGATTACAGATGTAGCACTAGAGTAAACACAAATATGGCACATTAGCTGTATAGGCTGCTTTGAAGATAAAGACTGACTTTAAATTCCACAATCCTGAGGGCTCTTGTCGCCTTGAAATCTGATTTCAAAGCTCAACACCACTGAAATGTCTTGTTGAGAGTGATGACAGCAGGCAGCAAAGTGTACACTGTATTGTCACCACCTGTGATTGGTGGCAAAGTGCATACTTTGGCTACCACATACTGACTCCCTAGCTGTGGGCTGCCTGTAATAATGCAAACAATAACTGCTGGCTAATTTCAGCCCTGTAAGTGTGGTGATGAAGTATTACATAAACTCAGAAACCATGAGAGTTAAGTGGATGGCCTCCATTTTCACTGTTTTTAAGGGGCACGGGGAATCTTTACTAGGAATCTTTAGTCTGTGGAAGAGAGAAAGAGGTGAACACATTCCTCCAATAACGAGAAGACCGCAATTAAGGAAAGACCAAGAGTCGCTGAGGCTGTAAACACTAACATTGCATGAGGAAGAGTTGTATCTGTGAGAAAATCTTCAGGACCCTACCCCTGGGCTACACAGCACCTTGCAGGGCAGTGACCAAGAGCATAAGTCACAGGACCAGAAGTGTCCTTGCTGGGACCCCAGCCCTGTGGCTTGGTCACCACCATGGGACAGGGTCCCATAAGCTACAAAGCATCACACCTTGGATGGAAATAGGTAATTTGGGCCCAGGTGGGCCCAGAGATGGTCAAGGACTAGTTTGCTGCTGGACTTCCACTGGTCAGTTCTTGAGGAGCAGTGGAAATGGCCATAGGAAGGCAGGAGCCTGGCAGCACAGGGTCTGTGAGGACATACCTGAGTATATGCTGCCTCTGTCTTTGCAGCACGATTTCCATCCCAGCCTGGGGACCAGGGCTGCCTGGGGAGCTGGGCTATTCACATAGCTGGTAATGGTGAATTGACAGTCTATCTCCTCTGACTGTGAGGAGAGAGAGTTTTTCTACTGATTTCAATGGAAACAGGCTTTTGCCCATTCACTTACCTATGTGTAAATTAATATCAATTACATAAAGGTGTGAGTGATCTTTAGCTGACAGATTCTTCAGAGACTTCCTGAATAGTCCCAGAAAGACAGGACAAGTGGCCTCTGACTCAGTTTTAGGAGAAAATCCAAGAGCAATGCAGAAAACTTGCTGTTGGAAAAGCAGGCAGATAGCCAGCCCAGGCTATCACTGTGGACAAACTGGGACAACAAGGAGTTGGGAGTGACACAATGAGGCTAATGGATATCAGCCCATTTGGCTGTGATAGCTGACCTCTTGCTGATGAAATGAACTTGAACTCTTGTCATCAAGAGAATGCAAGATATCTGGGCCTAAATGAGACAGCACCTGCAAGATAGATCCCATTATAACGAAATATTTTTCTTCCAAGATTAAGAGAATTACTGCTTCCCAGGACTCATTAGCTCTGATCTAAGGCATTAATAGAAATGCTATGCTGCTTCCATTCTTATTCTCCTTCTCAATATGAAAGCCACAAAACCAAAACACATATTCTGTAACTCCAGTGAAGTCCATGGTTGGTTAGGTGGTGTGTATTTCTGCTTTATCAAAATCTCCAGAATGTTATCCAGCACTCCTTTTGATTACAAATGCAGTGGTTTTATTTACTCCCTACTAATATGATGAATGTATTGGGTGATTTACAGTAGACAAAACTTGAGAACCACAGAGTTTGCCATCTAAACAGGTAAGGTGAAGGTAAACAAAGAAATATTAAATATTGCAAGGGATAGGCACTGTTTTTCAGTACCCTTGTTTTTGCCTTTACAGTTCAATACTGCAGAGGGTTAGGGGGGTTGATAGAATCCTCATGTGACTGGAGGTCCTATGGCCCAAGGAAGAGGAGCGCTGTGGACAAGGAGGAACATCCAGCTGATATACCACACTCTCCAGCATTAAGCTACTGGTTAGGGTCAAGGTGTGAGGGAAAACAGAGCAGTGGCAGGGAATTGGGGGAATTTAGAGATAAAACCCTCTAAATACGCTCTCTAATAGAAATCTATTACTGGCAGTCAAAAGCCTTATGGGATGTATATATAGTTAGATAAAAGAATCCTGAAGGATAAAGCATGAGAGACTCTGGTCAAAGAAACAATTTAAGCTGGGAGACATATAGAAGAAAAAAAAAATCAACTCAAAAAGTCAGGAGAGAGATCCTGCCATTTTGGGAATGACCGTCCAAGCAAATGCTGACCAATCCTTGGAGCATGACTCAGGAGAGCATGTCTCATCTAGGGTGAGTGAGGGTGGCCAGGTGCTCTGTTTTCATGATGTGTGATGATTCAGTGGCCAAGAATAAATACTGATGATACCAGATCCTTTTTGAGAAGCAAAGCCAAGCAGCAATGGGTTCTGTTTGCTACCAGCTCCAACTTAAGAAACGCCTGATGCTGAAAGTGCAATGCTCTTATTTGCACTGTCCTCCTTATTTGCTAGGCATTTTGTGAAGGTCTTCCAACAGGAATATTGCAGCACCTTCACTCTGATACAAATAACTGTGACAAACATATGCCCCCAAAGGGTTGGTCTTTTTTAACTTTTTGCACAAACAAAAAAGACTCCTATTAACTTTCATGGTACTTGTACATGTTTGTCTCCCTGAATTAGCAGTTTTAAACTATACCAATTAACACAAGAAGAAAATAAGCAAAACCCAAAAAACATTATCTTTACCCAATGATATTACTTTAAAAGGTCAAATTTGCTAATGTAGTGTCTTAGTAATACTACTACTACTACTAATGATAATAATTGAAAGTGGCTTGAAAATCGACAAGGTAAAAGTAGTTGTGAGCAACCTTGAAGTTTATTAACTACTTTATTTTTTAAAATAAGTTATTTCATTCTACAATAATCAGTAAGACTGAAAAACTTCAGGTTTTAATAAAATGCCAAAGGTTGTGACAGTGGTCAATTGTATGCAAGGAACTTCTCCAGAGTCAAACAGAAAATCTCTGCTAGAGCAGGAGATGTCACACCAGTTTCCCTAGTGCTCAGGTTGTATTTTATATCCCAAACTCTTTTTCCTGTGAGAAAAAGCTGACATCTTCTCTAAAGAATCTGTTTCATTTTACTTTTCTTTGTAACCTGAGATTTCACTATGTTTACTTTGCTTCATATTTTCTTATCTTTCTCTAATAACTGGTACAAATCTGGAAGGGAAAACAATTTTCCAGTCTCAAGGGTTGGGAACAGCAGAAGTTTTCTTAAATCCTAATCTATGACTGGTAATTATGGCTACTTCAAGGTTCCCTAGGAGAATTATTGTCTTCTGAAATATTTTAAATAGCTAGCTGTCCACAACTTTTCTTTGCCTCAGAAAATGGATATATTATCATTTTAATGTCTACTGTTGCTGCTGCTGAGAGCAATAAAGCTAAGTTCATGTTCTCCCACGGTGTATGATTCAATGGGAAATAAATAACACTAAAATATGCTCTGGAATTCTTTTACATAACAATCTGAAAATTAAGGTGGTGAACAAACCCCGCACTGTGTCAACAGCAAAGATGGAGTTCATCTCACCCCACATAAGTCATTTTACTCAGGCAAATGATGCAGAGCAGTCATTTAGGCATGCTGTGAAGATAAAGAGAGAAATGCATCTCCAGAGACCCTTTACCTCCTTACCTTAGGGTGGGGTCAAACCACCCTCAGGAGACTTTGCATCTCTCTAGAGAGACTCCTGTGGAGGCATCTTCCCTCTGCTGTGCTAGCCTGCCTTGTGCAGCACTGTTTTGCACTCATTTATTTTTAAGAAGAAGGGGGTCTCAGAAGGTCATGAGGGTATGGAAAGGGCAGAGTCACTTTGCCACATTATGGCTCAGTTACACATTTTTGTCCCTTGCCTGCTGCCAGTCAGAGCACCTTTGTCCTTCTTTGCTGCTGCAGCCAGGTAGCCACTGGGCAGGTGAGGACAAAACCATGTTTCCATGCTTGCTTTTGCTGCCTGCTATTCCTCTGAATGGAGATGTGCAAAGCAGCATTTGAAGTTGGGAGTTCTCAACCAGAGCAAGAGTAAGGTACCATTTGGTCTTCCAAAGCAGAGATGATTTTCACTGTATGCAGATCTGAAGTGAAAACTACGAAGAGCATGAGAGAGGCTGGAATGTTTGTCTGCCTCCTTCCAGAAACATAGTTCTAGCAGTTCTCCCCTGCCTATTTTTTCAATAGCTTTTTTAATTCAGGTGCTTTATCTTAGGAAAACTCTGAATCAAGAATTCATGATCACAATGGCTTATTGACTGCAGGGCTGTCACAGCAAAAACAATGAGCTGTCCCCACTGCTGTGAGCATTGGCAGGATTGGAGGGTTTAATGACAGTCTGCACAATTATGTTTATATATGAAATAATCTGAGAGAAAATTAGCCCTCCTGCTTGACTCAAATATTGAGTTTCTTTTACTTCTAGAGATGTCTGAAAGGGAGACAGTCTCTGCCAATTGTACTTAACAGAAGCACTACGTGAGCCCTTAAAAAATATTAACTCCCTGAAGCCTTTGACTTCTCTGATGGTGAGAGATGTGGCTCAGAAAGCAAATTGCATCTTTCCAGTTAGCAGATCTTAATGGCCGGAAGGGAAAAAATTCTAGAATTCCCACCAAGTAATAGAAGTTCTTCTCCACACATCACACTTACCCTTCTACCAGGTAACAAATTAGCACTAATGACTGTGTAACCACTGTAAGCACCCAAAAGTGCTGACCCCACCTATGTCAACTCATAATTGCTCCATCACTTAGACATACTTGCACCCTTGATGAGCCTCTGGACTGCACGTAGTACCAAATCTGACTGTTATTTATGCCATGGTTTTGTGGTGCCTCTTTCCCCCAGTTCTATCTGTTCAAAGCCAGCAAGAGGGGAAAAAAAGTAGCAAGGGTAATTAATATTTTGGGATATGAATGCTGTATGCAAAAATGATTTATTTTCATCCTCTTGAAATCCTCTTGTTTTGGTTTGGTTTTGAAATAATCATTCCTTTGGGAAATGTTTAAAATTGGTGAGGTATATAAAAATACTATCAAACATCCAATTTAAACATCTTTTTCTGTAGAGGAGATTCCTTTCAGAAGAATCATGCACTTTATGCTTTAGAAGTAGAGCTTACTGCAGTGAATCAAATTACACACCTCTTTAGTTGCAAATTTAAACTAATACTACGGTTTGATCAGCATAGACAGGAAATATTACATTTAGAAAAGATCAATCTCTTACAGGTTTGTCCTCAGATGTGTTAAATACTGAGTATATTTCACCAGGAAGAAAAGCTTCATTTTGGTCAAGGGCTCTGAGATTCAGATATTTGCTGGAGGTTTTTGGTGTTTTTTGCTTGGTTTCTTGGTTTTACTTGGGGCTTTTTTCTGCAAATAACACTTTCTGAAAGAATAGTAATTTTCATACAGATTGTTCATGTAAGTCAACACTTTAACTATCCTTAGCTCCGTAGTTTAATAATGAAGCACTTGTCATACACCCAAATAGCAAAGTAAATGTTTTAATAAATTTGCTTAGAAATATAAACATATTAATGGCTCTGTTAGAAATATAAGTTGAGACTTATATTTCTTACTTTAGAAATTCAGTTTCAAATAGAAAAAGTAAAATAGACCTCAGTGCATTAAATGTATCATGTTCCATATGGACATAAATTGCTATTTCACCTACAGGTCTGTTAAGAGGAGGAGGAAAAAACATAACAAAGCTGTAAATGCTTAAAGGTTGTGCTTTTTGTCGGGAAACATTGTTGAGTCTGCTAGTGGATAAGCTTTGCATTACACAGAAAATGATAAATGCTTGCCAATGAATGAACAGATATTTTTTGAAGGTGCTTTTCTGTCATTAAGGTTTTTTAACATTGATAAACTCCTAATTTTTAGGCATTTGAAGAAAGTTTCATAATCAGAAGAAATATTATCACTGGCTGCTAAAAATTCCATTGGTCATATATATTTGTCTGGCTCTGTGAACCTTTCCAGCTGTAACAACAAAAAATAAATATCTGCATAGATGTCTGTGGGGTTGTATCTATATATTATATATGTGCACATGCATTACTAGATGTATAACTATACCTAGATGAATGTATGTGTTTGCATGCCATAATAATATTTCTTCCTTCTTTCTCCAAATCATTTTCACACTCATGTAATCCTGCTTAAAGACCAAAAGACCTACTGTCCTATGAAGTTAGTATGGAAAAGGAATTTTGCATTAGATAAAATCGGCATGATGGTGGATATGTACAGCTGAGAGATATATTTTTACTTCATGATGATACAGTGTCATTACACAGAGGAGTATTAATTAAAAACAGGTTTTTGTTTGGGAAAAAAATTGTTTTATTACTAGGGGGACCATTAAGTGAAACCCATCAGTGGGGATTTACATTCTTGCTTTGCTAAGGCTAACGGGTTTCACTTCATAATTTTGATTTTCAAATTAAAGTAGATTTGTTTAGAGTCAGATGCTCCAGAAAAAGTTACAAGCAACTAATTTTAAATTTAGGTGATGGAGAGACCTTCCAGAGGCTTTCAAAACACCTATCTAATTGTCTTGTTCCCTTTCTATAGGAATAGCATTGAACACTTAAAATCAAGAGACAAATTGGAAAAGTTAAAATGGACATCATCTCAGGGAAGGATACTGAAAAGAATGACAAAGTACAGTGTCTTCCATCCACTGCTCAATAGAGTCAGATACTGGCCTGTTCTGCAGTGAAATAATACTCAGTATATGTGATTTTACAGTTAACTAAACAAAAAAATTTTTTTTTTGTTTAATTCTACTTCCACTATGGAAATGCATTTGTTTGATTTATCAAGGTATGAGGAGGGGCAGCATTACAGTCAAAAGCTTAAACTAGTGTTAAGCATGTCAAGCAAACATTCGCTTACTCAATATCTGAGTATTCTATTCATATTTTACAAAAGCAAGCTGGAAGAGCTTTCCAGGACCATTTTTGAATAAAAAAAATGCTGTTAGAAATGAGCATGTAACTTCTTGTGTATCTGACATGACCATTTTCTGATAATCTTCTATACCTATATTTACCATTACCATCATCTTTTACATCCATTTCCAAGAAAACATGGAAACACTGGACAGCTTGATCTACTGTTATGGTTATCCTTGATCTAAACACATTTGACAATGTCTACAGATATTCCATGTTACCAGTGATGACATTTTTACCTGCCACAAGTTGATTGAGGTGCATTTATCAGCATTCAGTTTGGCAAAGTGGACTAGACGGCCTGTTTGTCCCTCTGTACAGGACAAACATGATATGAGCACTTGACCAGAGATTGTGCCTCCTCAGATAGAAGATGGGTGAGCAAGACTGATTCCCTGAGACACAGCAAGTGGTTTTCAACATGCCTGAGAGGTAGAGACACAAGCTGATCATCCAGGGAAATTCTGTGAGCAAATCAGAAGGGAGATGATGGCACTTTCCCAGAGTCCCTTTACTTCACTGTGGAGGTGAAGAGCTAGGTGTGCAGCAAAAAGATGGATCAACCTGATGACATTGGCCCCAGGAGAACTTCAGGACTTAGGATCATGCAGTCTTAAAGTCAGTCTGGTAACATGGCATCCTTGTTAGATCTTCCCTCCAACTGTTTATGGTCTGCATGTAATGCCAAGGGCATGGGTTGGTGTGCCATGGGTAAAATATTAAAATATTCGGTTACTGGGGAAACAAGCTGCATTTTTTCAGGCAGGAAAATGAAAATATTTGAAGAAAAATATATCTCAAAAGCTAAATATTACTTACCTACTTGTACGTGACTAGAGAGGAGATGAATAAATTTTAATATTTAATGTTTTTTTCAGGTGGTTTTTTACTAATTTAAAGTAACTTCTGACTGGTACTTGAACATTAAGATAATGCTAATATAATGCTAAGATAATGCTGGAGGTGTGGAGGACATACAAGTAATTATCGCTGAATAGAAATTTCAGTTCCCAGCAGGAAAATCTTTCTTATATAGAGTATGTATGAGACAAAAAACAGTAAAAATACCTAAATTGCAGTACCTACATATAGCACAGCATATAATTTCTTTTTCTACTTGGAGTATGTTTTTAACTATGACAAGAGCTTAAGTATTGTTGTCATAAACTTTCCTGAACACAGTTGTGCAAATTTACCTGAAAAGGAACCTTTATAATGCTCTAGTAAGTTTATAGAATTTTTTTTGCAACACATTTCCTCTCATTTGCTGTGCTCACCTTAGCTTCACACATATCAAAATGAATGAAATTTCCTCATCCTGCAATGGATGTTTAGATCTGCACAAAATTCATTTTTCTGCTCTGTAAACTGATTATTACTTGGTGCTTATATAGGTTGCCACTCACACAGGGAAAAAAAAGTAGTTGTGTTCTGCTGTTTATTTTTGAGGAATGTCTTTTCTAACTCGGCACCACCAGAAAGATTGCTGTTATCAGTGCTCAAATACCAGTCACTCCCTTATGAAGCAAGAAAAGATACACTGAGCAGTCCCAGGGACTAAGGAAACTTTGGCATTTCATCAGTTTCAGGGCTAGAATTTCACTGTCAAGCTCACTATCTGCTGGGCCCTCACAGATAAACAGTAGATAGGAGCTCGCAACACATTCCTTTCATGTTCACTAATTTCAGAAAGAGACTCTGCAGTCTAACACCAGCACATCCCTTGAAGTCCTATCTCTCTGCTTGTATCTTTGGCAGACGTGTAGTAATTAGTAAAACAGAGTGGAGATATTTTACACTGCTCTGTCCACTTGGCTCTGCCATTATGAACAAATGCTGCAAGTCTTGGCTGGGAATGGCATCTCACACTCTGTGCTTGTGCTATAAATCCCTATTTAAATCTGAAATCCTTTTAAATTATTTAGGATGTAAACTTTAACTTCAAACAATAAAGGACTCTTGCTACTGTAATTTATAGCTTTAGGAACTAAGGAAGTTTATCTCCTCCATATTTAATGGAAGTTTAGGCACCATATTAAAAATGAAATTAAGATAAACAGAATCATGTTATCACTGCCGTGTCTTACAGAAATTAAATAAAATACTGTGTCAAAGTAAAGTTTCTTTATAGCTAAAATAGGAGGTTTTTTTCTTTAAAAAATATTTATCCTTTTTTTCTTGTTAAACTTCATAAAACACTTTCCCCTTCTGGGCTAGATGTTGCCACCCTCAATTGGAATAATAGACATGTCACAGAAGGTCTTGCTGTTTGCAGTTGGTCCATGTCTAAAATAAAGTGCTGCTCAACAAGAGCAGAATTACAGCCAAGGAAGAACCTATGTCCTCCTTGTCAATAAGGCACCAGGGTATTTTATATATATATATTTATATATACCACATAGATATTGCAATACTTCTCTTATATTGTATGTAGCAGATGTTTACATCTCTAAAAGTATTGCTCAGCTTCAGTGGCTGAGCATTCATGCATTATGAAGTTGGAAAATTTTCCTGCTTTGTTGAAACTGTGAAACAAATACTGCTGCAGCTTTGTATTTCTAGAGCATTTTTCACGAGATAGAAAACAGCAAGGATCAAAACCAAGACTTAAATAAGTCACTTCCATTTTCCCTGATGATTCTGGCCTGAATCATGAATGAGTCAATGGTACTGCTTGAAGTGTTTTAAAGCCATGAAAGGGTTATTATTGGAGAAATGGGTTTGTTTCTACCAAATATCTAACTTGTAAATGTGATGAATGTATGATCCTGACATTTCATGGCAAATCTAGCCATGCTGGAGAGGTGAAATGAAGGAACTAAAACTGAAATATAAAAAAACCTCCAAAGCTACTACAAAGGGAATATTAAGAAGGGCATTAGAAGAGGCTTTGTGCTACTTGTAACTTCCTTTTATGCAACTAGTGGCTCCAAATTCAATTCAGATAGATACAGATATCTTCTGGAGAAACACTGCATTTTTCTTAGACTACAGACTTCCATTAGTACAGAATGTTAGAAAAGTTAAGAATCCCATTGCTACTGAACGCCAAGTCATTATGGGTTACCCGCTACTGCCACTCTAAAAGTTGCAGGGCTACTTTGTCACCCTCAAATTTCTGAAGTGAGAGAGATAAGGGTACTGTGGAACCATTCCTTCTAGGTCACTGGGAAGAGCATTCCCCTGGCAAGATGCCAGTTCCAAGGTCTTGTCACACCTCTGACTTCTCTGTGTAAATAGCACAGGAATCTACATGCTTCCCTTTTATTCTGTGAGACAGGAGGGCAGCAATATTTGCTGGTGTAAATGAGGAGATGGATGAAGTTCAGTGGCAGCCTGAGTCACTCTGTCCAGTGCTCATCTAAAAAATGCTTAACAATCTTGTACCAAACACCCTGCATTAAAAAAAGAAAAAGAAAAAAAAAACAACCCTCAACCAGCAGATAATTCTTTCAGCTCCTTCTTATGACTGTTGTCTATAATGGATTGCTCTTTTTAAAGTATTACAAATCAAGTCACAAGCCTGGCAGAGACAATTCCTTTTTCTTCTCTGATCAGTCCATCTGAGCAGGGTACTGTAGATTCAGGTCTTAAGGAAAACCTTTTAAATTGAAAATACAAAATGAGATTCAGTGACTACTTCATATATCACCTTGTCCCTCACTACCATTAGATAGAAGGTAAGGAGTTATCTACAATGAGTGAGCTTGCCATGAACTCTGCCTTTTATTTACTGTCAATTTTAAAGTATGGAGTAAGACTGGACAATAAAACCCTCTGCTGAAATTTAGAAACCTTGTTTCCTATCTAATTTGAGTCATTAGAAGTCTTTAACCATCCTGCAACCCTCTCACCCAAGCCTCTCCACAGGAGAGAAGAGAGATGTTGCTCAGGAAGGCATCATGCATTTTCTTCTGTATGTTCTGAACATAGCATTGCTGGTGGTCTGGTAGGATAAATGCAGAACATTTTTCATATTTAGTAACAGACTGTGAGGGTCTGATCAAGCTGCTTGTGACAACTAAAGGATCCCCTCTTGAGTCAGATGATGAATTGCAGCCTCTACAAAAACTTGCTCATCAAGAGGAAAAACAATCAAAGACTTTTACAGTAGATAGTAAATAAATGCTCTTTTCATGCTGTTAATACAAGCTGGTCAACCTCATTATCCAGATCAGGGAATGCATAAGGAGGAGTGTTTTCCAAAATAAAACCTCTAAGCTAAGCCAGTTATGTATTTCACAATTGACAACAGTGAATTGTGGCTGATGTCTCCCACAGGAACTTAATTAAACCATCAGACTCCACTATCAATCAGCCAATATCCTCCAACAACAACGTTATTTAACCCTTCCAGTTAAAGGAATGCACCTGCCTGTGGAGCATCTTGATAATGGCTATGCATATTTTAGCCTCTCAGCTTAGCTTTATATCACCAATCTAGGAAAGGAGTGTGGAAGGCATGCAAACTAAAAGTAAGGAGTGTTTTAGATGCTGTTAGTCACTTAAAAATTTAGTCACCAGGGAAGTTTTCAGTTATTAATTACTACTAATATACATTTTGGGCAAACTGCTAACACAGGTTTTATACTTGTAAGATACCGACATGATTTTAGTGGTTGCTATTCTGCCCTTTTACTACTTGCTGTCCTTTTATTCTGAAGTTTCAATTTCAAAACTGGGTAGTTTGTGTAGATGTAGACTGTGTTGGATTTACAGTTCACCATACCATACTTTATACAAAACCATGCCATACTTTATACAAAAATACCAAGTAAATGAATCTTCTGGTATTCCATCATCCACAAAGGAAGAGTTAACTCATTTTTTGATTTTACCTCTTTTTCTGCGGGCCTTTGGAGACTGGAGTGCATCCAGGCAAAACTGTTGCTCTAAATCCATCACAGCACTAGCACATGACAAGAGTGTGTGAAGAGGTGGATTTTAACTTGTGAGTTGGAAGAAATTATGGACATACATAGACCATATCCTTTAAGTGCAAGAGCCTTGTCTTGTGTGTTTTCAGAGACGAGCGACTTTTGTTCTCAAGTTGACTCGTTTAGTGGATGACCAAAACATAGGTGGAGATCTATAATGACAAGGCCTTGTAGTCAGCTACAACCTTCTTTACCACTATAAATTAAAGAGAATCAAGGTCAGCCTTTCATGTGAAGTTAGGGACAATTCTGTTACATTTTACTTCATATTAATCAACGCGTTTAAGGCTAAGTCCCAACAGGCAGAAGGGGAAGTCGTTTATGGGATCGGGCGTGATATGTGAGGTGGCATAAGAGAAGGAATCTTTTCTTTCCTGTTAGCAAGAAGAAAATCTGATGGCAATTGCTTTAAGAGGAAAGTGGGGCATACTAACACCGCACTATATTCTGTTATTTCCAGTGCACTGAGTGACAATCATTCCATTTCAAAGTTTATCACTCAAGATGTGTTAGCACTATTCAAGTAAGTCTTTGTGAATTCACAACTCTCATTCTGCTTCAGTAATAAGGGAACAAGCTTAGGAAGCCTGAGGCTGATTTCTGCACTCTGTCAGTATCTGGCACTCATCTCGTAACGAGGAACCTCACAGACTGTGCTATTATGGCAGTAGGAAGGAAGTGCTAAAATTACCAGCAATAATAGGGCATCTCAAACTCTCTGGTTTATGGAAAGCATCTAAATAGCTACAGCCTGGTAAAATAAAAACATTTCTATCAGGACAAGAAATTGATGGGAGATAGTTGAGCAGCAGCTTAGTAGTAGGTATTTTTCTACTTCACTAGATGAAAAATTCTTGGTCTTGAAATATTCTACTATCACACACATTTCTTTTAGGCCTTCAGGGAAATATAACTGGCTTTCAAAACAGTATCATTTTGCCTGCAAAGGTGACTTTATAAAAGTGGTACCTTCTTACTCATTGTTTTTTTCCACAGAGGTTACATTCTTGATTGCTTTTTCTTCCTTTCAATGCTCTATTTTGGCAAAATGAAGAGTGCAATATCGTGCGTCAAACAGATGCAATTAAAGTAAAATTGTTCTGCAAATATGACTGTTAATATCATTTGGACAACAAAGTGTTTGTCACTGGGAGAAACAACCTTTATATTTTGCAGAGCACAATTTATGAAGTGTTGGCTGGATGTGTGTTTGTGGGAAAGGAAAGGAGGGGAAGCAAATAATACAAGGAGGGTGAAGGACAAGTTTTTATCTGTTCTGTGGCCCAGCTTTAGGAGAGGTCGGAGAGGACTGCTGCTATGACACCTTTTATAGAATAAATTTTCATATCTTTGTTGAGTAGACAAATCAAGCATGCCGAAATGAAGACCTACCAAGAATTCAAGCTTAGCATTCAATTCTTTAAAAACATGAATACTATTTATTTGCGCCATTGTCCAAAACATACAAGGAAAATCTTCCAGTCCTTATGAAGCTACTTTATCCTGTTGCAGTGTCAGAAGTCTGCCTTAAATTACTAAGACATTACTATCACTCCTGAGAGGGCAAAACACGGAGTCTGAACCTATTTAGCTCCACATGAGTATTTCTTGTGAGGAGGAATGCTAGCAAAAGCATTGCTACATCCAGCTAGTTCCCACTCAAAAACATTTCCTCTTGTATGATTCCTGCACAAGAAAACTTCACGTTTGAAGAAACCTTATTTTGAATCTGAGCACTTTGTGCTTTTCCTAGCAGACATATCCATGACTTTTCAGCCAACAATCTGCTGAGCACACTGGAGAACAACCACAGCAATTTTATCCAGAGAGGGGCAGATAGAAAACACAGATTCAGACACCAGGGGATGTGACACAAGGTGATTTCAGGTGACACTGATTCACAGTGCTGAGCTGGACACCTAAATATGCTTTTTGAATTCAGGACAACACATCAGCCGAGGAAATCAAAGGGTCAGGAAATTCAAAATATTTTTCTTCCTGTAAACAGGCTGGGGGAACTGGGCTCATTTTCTCTTGAACTGAAATGCCTTCCCTAAATTCTTGTGCAACTGGAACTTAGGCCTTTCCCTGAATCCAGCCTGAAGGGCTTATTTAAAATGTTACCATACATTCCAGCAAAAGACTACAGTAAGACAACGTTAGGCTCTGGGAAGTCAGATCAGTTTTCCTGGCGGCTGTCGTCAGCTGCATTGCACTGGTTTTCCCAGCACCAGCCAGGTTACAGAGAGCTTCGGTCTAGATAGGAAGGGCAGGTTGGTCCTAAAAGTCTCTCTGCTCATGAGAAAGTTCAGAGTTGTGGCCCCTGACTGAGAAAGGCCTTTCAGCAGCCGCAGAGTGTTTAACCTCAAGGACTGATCTCGGCTAATGTGACGGGCTAGAGGTTGAGAGGCAGCCTTTGAGATAACACCTCGCTATCGGCCGCGCATTGAGGCACAGCGCCGCATTCCGCCTCTAGCGCTGTTTCTAGTGGTCAGCAAATAGGGCACAAGATAAAAGAGTACCATCTGCTTTTTCACTTCTTCGCAAGGCCAAGACAGACATTAATTTCTCCAAAAAGAAATGAGGAAGAAGCTTTTTTTTTTTTTTTTTTAAATTCTCAGAACAGCCTTTCAATAATTTCTGGCTAGTCTTTGAGCAGCATCTGAAAAGGTACAGAATATTTTTTAATACTCTGGCTAATGATTTAGTGCAAATACATGAGCACTGGTTTAGCTGTACCCTAATTGCTGCATTATTTATAATGATTGTGACAAATTTATCTAAAATGAGAAATTAATGAAAACGAAATATTAATCTGTAATTTTTTAAAAACAAAATATCAGAACAGTCTAGTGTTCACATGTCTTCACATTTAAAGCCTGTAGTTTTGCTCCTTTTTGCTGCTGATAAATGTACAAAAAATTAGAACAAGAAAACAATATTGTTTTAAGGAAATAATACTCCCCATATTTAGAAAGAAACATACCTCTTTTCCCATCTTTTGTTGGACCCCTTTTACAAACTTATTTATATTCAAATGAAATTTTAAAAAAGGAAACTAGAATATTGAAAGCAAATAAATATGTAAATTAATTTAAAGTCAGAGGCAAAAGAAAGGAAGAATTTCCTCTAAAAATTAAACCTTGCCATAATAGTGGAAGAAGGAGAAAAAATAACTAGAAACAAAGATAAGGCTTCCAGACAATTAAGCATGTTTCAAAACCAAAATTCAAGATTAATTTAAAATCGAGAATTCTTTTTTTTTCTGTTGTTTGTTTGTTTCTAAACTCAAGGAAAGGCATTTTTAATGAAACAGATGGGATTAATTCTCTTGTAAATAATATACATAGAAAAAATATTAAACCACATTGACATGATTTATGAATCTGAGAAACCTTATTTTCTGGATGCCACACCTTACTGTTCCCAGTACTTTTGCAGAAAACAACTTGCTTGAAAATGACCATGTCTTGCTGAAGAGACACACAGGTTTCTTTATGTAATTCTCAGCCTGCCAAAGCTCAAAGGTGCAGCTGAAAGAGGTTCTGCCCCATAAGCAAGCCCTGCTTTAGTTTTACTCCTTGCTGTGGCAGGAAGATTACTCGTGCCTTAGTTTATCCACAAGAAGACCCCTTCTGTTGTAGTTTTGTTTTGGTTGAATGCAGAAACACATTTTGCTTGGGGTAACAAAGACTCAAAGAAAAAAAGCCTTTGTTACTTTTTAGGTTCAATTTTCCACAATGCCAAGAAAATTTACCTTTGAACTCTATAAAAGCGAATAAAATTTTGGCAGTGTGAGTGGAACTGTAAAACAAACAACATGCTCAGCATAAGTTAGTATGTGTCCTAGTTGGAAAAAATGGAAAATGGGGATGAAAAATGGACAGTTAATCAAATAATCCCTTCTTCCACTATACAAGAAAGGACAAATCAATTTGAAATGTAATGTACAGACACATGATTGATATCTGTGGCAGTAACATTTTTTTCATTATAATGAACAGAAAAGTATCTTTGGCTATCACTGCTGAGAAAGTGAATGCAATGTGCAATACTTGCACCATGCAAACTAAACCAGAACACAAATATTTATTACAGGTGCTTTTAAAATGAAACTGTGTTAGAAAACCTCAGGAAGAATTCTGGTTTTTCTTTTCATAGTCAAGACTGCTTCTGTATAGAAATTTCATGGGCTGGTGTGTCAGGAATACTGCTTCACCCACCATTTTCACAGGGAACTCTGACCTACAATTCCAGAAAGTGGTACTGGCTGGGAATAGCTCTTCTGAAAATTCGTATTTTCAAATGTGTTGTATAACTGGCATATATGAAGCTGAAAGAGTGGAACATAGGACTCACATACAATTAATAAATGGAAAAGATGATACAGCCCAAATTAAAGAGCTCTTTAAAATACCTAGCAAATTCTTGCTGAAGAAATTCCATTTCTAATGACAGGGACAAGAGAATGACTAGACATCTCAGAGCTGTATGATACATGCAGAAACTACCTGAATTAAACCAATGTACAAGCATTAATAATCACACCATGGAAACCAAGAAGTAAATTCTTCATTCCTGTCTTCCATACAATTGAAGGTCAAATAGTTTGTGACTTAGATGTGCCAGTCTTGCAGGAATAGAAAATTTACCTTATCATTTCATCCTTTGTGTCAGCAAATTAGCTGACTGGTAAGAACAGATGACCTCATAATTAATTTTTTTTTAATAAAAAGTAGGAGAGTATGGGTTCGTTATATTCAATTCTGTGCTGTCAGTACCTAAGACAGTCTCCGTACAAGTAGGGGTAGCGTATTGAAAACACTCAAAACTGTAAGGGAAAACAAACCCTGCCATTTCTCAACTTGAGATCTGGATTCAACCCAATAATTTTGATCTGAGTCAGAAGCAAACTCCAACATCTGGTGCACTAGCACCATTACAAGATCTTCTGCCCTGCAAAGATGTGTGACCCCAAGAACGCCTGGAAAAAAATCTCACTGTATCTCAGCCCAGGATACTTTTTTCATTATTTTGAAGATGTAAGAGTTTTATTTCACTGTGTATAACTGAAAGGGAGACAGGAGAAGGGATACATATTGCAGAAACATTATCATTTCTAAGCTCTGTACTGTGTCTTCTATTGATAGGATTTTTGTAAGGTTATCTAACACAAAGCAATACATATCATTAAAGCATACACAAAGCTTTTGAAACACTACAGAAATCTCCTTACTTTTGTTTACAATCACTAATGCATACATGTATCAGTCAGAGAGAAGGGGTTTTGGTCCATGGCTGTCATGTGGTGACCCACTAGCAGTCCTCCTAGGAGCTGTGACAATCATGGCATGTGTTATACAAACATTTGGCCTTGCCTCCATCATTTCATTGTGCCAGATCTGACTGATGGAAAATTTTTTGTTTTCCTGAATTTTCTCTTCAATTTTACAGCTTTTTAAGCCTCCAGGATGACAGCAAACTTTATCAGAGCAGAACAATGGAACTGTTTTGGAAGCCAAAGCAATGGATTTTTATTTTTTTTAAGCCTATGGTTTATTTTCACTCTGATCAAATAGGTTTTTTAAAAGCACTGGTCTTTTGTTATAGTTGAGAAAATCCCAGTCCCTTTCACTGCATTTTGGTTTCAGCCTCTTTCCATCTCCACAAAAGATACCACCATGGGTGCTCTTGCAAAGCTCCAAGAGCTTGTGGTAAGCTTCATTGTGTACTTACCTACTTCTGCAGTAGTACAGAAATGGCTCCAGATTTTGATTTTCCTGTCCAGCAGATAGCTGGTGCTTCCCTTGTATGCCTTGTCCAGAATAAATGTTGAACTCCAACCCAGCTGATCATTTACATGCTTATAAGTTTTTTCTTTCCACTTCTCCCTTTTCTTGTCTCCAAATATCCAAATATGCTTCCCATTATCTTTATTCCTTTTCTCTGAAGAGTCTCCCTGGCATATTTTAATTGCTGGCAACTATTTGAAAGTAAACTTGGTGCAATCAGCATCAGTTATAAAGGAAGACCTCCCCTAAGAAATTAGATTGAAACAAGAAAACTGGATGTGAATTTTTAGACAAGTTTGTGCTTTTAGAATTCTCTTTTTCTACAGAATCTCAGCATCATATAGAAACCTATGGGCAGCCAAAATAAAGCAGAGCACTGAAGCTGTCTTGTGAGTTAAGGACTACCCCAAATATCACACATCCCAACTGTACTTTACCTGCCACTGCCACCATCCAATACCATCTTCTATGAAAAGATCTTCTAAGTTGACTTCTGATAACCTTTAGGGCTTCTCTCTTGTCTTGGAAGGAGAGCTTTTAAAGCATGTAATAGATATAAGAGACTAGAAGAGCAACTGGCTTTAAACTGCTGACTGAAGGGGATGCAAGACATCTCAATGAATCCATATAATTATATATGTGCTCTTCAAAATTCATGCTCTTGTAATCAGATTTGCAAATCAACTTAAAAGAAAATAAATAACCCATCTAATTTATCAGTGTAAAGTAATAATGCTGCTATAATGAACCTCTGTACCCAAAATGTGTATATCCATTTAGTTTTACAGATCAATAGCTTAGTCTCACACAGTTTTCAGAATATTTAGTAGTGCTTTCTACTCAAAAGCATGGTCCCTCCACACAGCTCAAGTGAACAAAGTGAGATATGGGGTATTCCATGGGATTTGCTGCTGTGCAAAACTTCTGGCATCTCCCAGATCAACCCTCCCCTTACACATTGCTTCATGCTGTTGTAAATAAAACCCATGCTGCAAACCACCTCAAAGAGATTTTGCATATTCTGATGTTCATGCAGCAGATCTGTTTCAGTTCTCACTCTGCAAGAGGTGCTAGAAACTTGCATTCCCTCTGTATCTAAACAGTTGACTCCACATGGAAAAGAGACACTGCTCCACCCCCCTCAGCAACCTAAAGCCAGAAACAAACCACTGGTGAGAAGCAAAGCCTTAGCTGAAGCAAACTGACAGCATTTTTTTTTTTCCTGCAGATTAGAGGTGCTCAAAGCATTAATAAAAGCATAATTATGGAAAACTTGCCAAATTAATTTTTCATCATACATTTTCAGACCAGGACAGGTCTTTCAGAAGATTTACTTATGCTTGAAACTTGTCAGGCAAAGTCATCCAGCATGGTTATTATACATAGCTGGAGAAACTAGTTTGAGGAATTTTACCATAAGGTAAAATCAAAATCTGTTACACCAACAAAACCTTACTTTTCAGCTAAAAGCAAAGCCTGGTCAAAATTGGTGCATAATTAAGCCAAATGAGTTATTTAAACACATCTGCATAAAGTAAAAACTTTAGGTTCTGCATATATCTATATTATATCAACATGCATGTTCGCTTTGGAAAGAGCAATATACACTGCTTGGTTTCACTGTTTTAGATTTGTTTGTTGTTAAAACCATGTTTGTCTGATTTATTACCACAAAAGAACATGATTCTGTATTTGGGAGAGGTCCTTACATAGTTCAGAGTTTTTTGGGAGTGTCACGTAAGTGATGCAAACTTCCACATCAGAGTTATCAAAAGTCAAAAAGCCAATTGTTTAAATCAAAGCAACACAGAGAAAATCCTATACGAAGGGGACTTGAAGCACATCTCATTGAAACTTTGGGAATTACGGGGAAATAATTTAAAGCAGCTAAAAAGAAAAGAAAACAGTGAAATTAACTATTAGGACTGTGATAAACTCCGGTTATTTCCCTTTGACATTTTCAAGATCATGACTCTATCTATTTATGGCATGGAGGATGTCTGGGTTTAAAATATGTCTTGTTTTTCTGTGTCTAGTCCATGCATTTTGCATGAAAAGTATGCATTGTCTTTGTAAGTGTGGGACAGTGATGGAAAGACAAGCCAGAGGGAGGTAAAATGGCAAAAGAGAGTTATGGGAGGTTTTGTTGGTGGGTTTTTTTTTAAACTTGCTGCTTGTTTTTTTACCAAGTCTCACTGACTTGTTAACTGCTTAGGTTGCCTCAAGGGTGTCATCAATTAATTGAACTCTGGCCTTCAGGAATTTGATTGATAGGCAGGTGATTGAAACACAGACTGTCTCACCATTAATGACCCTTCCTAGAATGCTAGGTATTACTCAGCACCCCAGAAAAACTGCAGTGGTGATAGAAGGGTGGGTTTGATGCCTGGAGGTGTTGGTGTCATGCTTGCACTACGCTCTGAAATCTTTATATTGGAGGGGTAGGAAACAGCAGTTAGGCACACAGAAAGTTCTCTTCTTAGAAGAGAGCCTGTCTCTTCCTGCAAAGAGAGTAACTGCATGGCTTATAAAACCCTGGACTGCTTATGATAGCTATCAGGATTTTAATATTCCCAGCTAATTTTTGGCAAGGCTTAAAGCTCCTTAAAATCTTGGCTAGGCGATAATAAATCAGTCACTGAATAATCCCAGTAGATGGGATTATCATCTTCTCCTTGCTACCCCTTCACAGTAAAGATGTTTACCTTGTAAAGTCCATGGTCAGGCAGATATATCATTGTTCATATTGCAACAACGCTAAAGAGTCCACAATGGTACTGAATGAGACTGAAAAGTACAGATCCTCCAGAGCTCACCTTTCTGTTCTGTAAGCAAACTACCTGAAATTGTATTGTCAGATACCCTGTCACCTCTGGAGACACACCAAAGTAATACCATAAGTCAAATAGAAAAGTTTTAAAAGTAACAGTTGGACACATTTTTTTTAATCATCTCATATACGTCTTAACAGATTTACAAGTCATACAACAAAGGTTGACTAGACAAGCAGAAAGAGTTGAAGGATGCTCTTTCTTAGTCATGATTTCTTTAGAAATTTACTATTTATGGTTTTAAGAGAGCCATATGCAGTAAGCATTTGTATTTTGAATTGTTTCACTTTACCTCCAAATGCCCTGTGGCCTGCAGTGGAAAAGCAACCTCTACACACCTCTGCAAACCCTGGGCAACTCGAGCAAGAAAGCACTGTTCCACACACTTTTAAATGGCTGTTCCTGCCACTCTCTGTACACATCTCAGCTGCCTTACCTGTCCTGCACCTCAAAAAGGTTATGAGGATGCATATAAAAGAAATATTCTTTTTCTTCTATGTGCAGAACAATCTCAATATCAGTGGGTCATAAATTAAATATCAGTTTATTAACTACTAAAATTAATGCAATAGATTCAACAGTCTATATTTTAAATGGTTGGAATGGTCCCAGGCATGGTTTCAGCTAGTTCTCTGTAGCAGTGGGAGTCAGCATGAGGTAAATATCATCCCCTGTAAGATGTCTGCAATGTGGCTGTGGGTGCTCTGTGACAGCTGACCTCACAGCCAGGGAATGATCCCTTATAATTCAATTGCTCGTGTAGATACAGCCAGCCAGGGCAGTCTTGACATGAGGCCAACCATGACCAGAGATGGGTGGGGTAGAATATACTACTCTAAAAAAATGTGTTTTTCTAAGCAAGAAATGCAGGAAAATGCCTATGTATAACCCCATCTAAATGAGCCCTTTACATCCCTATATGATCCTGTGTATTAGCAAGCTCTACCATTCCTATGCTCCCAGCTCTAATGCTGAACAAACAGCAGATATTCAAAATCCTATGAAAATGAGAAAATTGTGACACAGCACGTTTCCTTAAGAAGCAAATATTTCCATTACTTCTTATACAGTTTCAAGCATTTATATTGTTAGAAGGATGAGACTAAAAAGACTGTAAGGTAGCACTGCTTAACTTCCTGTCTTATTTATAAGTCTTCAAGTCCAGTCAGGAATCTGTCATTCTGATTCATGCTGACACAGTGGGGCTATTCTCACATTGTTCTTCTCAAATCTGGACTGGGTGATGGTGAAGACACTGCAAAAGTTACTTCTACTTTATATTTTTGTGTTTTGTGCTCCAAAAAACAAAGCACCGTGTACGCTGAAACAGCAATGGCAAAAATTGTAGCTTGTAGTCATTAATCCTGTGATTTTAATGGTTCAAGCAACTGGACATGAGCCACAAGCAACCAGGAAGGATGTTTCTTCCCCTACAAGAAAGCATTTTTATAACAGATAAACACTGCCTAGAGCTCAAATTTTCACACACTGAGCAGTAAATTGAATTATATTGTGCTACAGAGCTGACTGGATTTCCTAATTATTTCCAGACTTGTTAACTTTGGGAAAAATGGGAGAATGAGAAGAGTGCATGGGGAAGCAGTGGGGCAGGTCATTCCTGGAGAGTAGTGGAAGGGGCCCACACATATATACAACATTGCTGAATTTCCCAGGGAAACACTTTTATCCTACTGCTACTGAAACAAGGAGTGGAAGACCCTGAGTTTTCACTGTCCAGGGTCCCAAGATTTGTCCCCTTAAAAGGCAGAAAAGAAACTGCCCTTTTCCTTATCCTCATGGGATGATTTGGGAAGAAACTTTTTTTCTTCTTCCCTTTCTCTTTCACTAGTTTTTGTAGAAAGGGCTATTTAAAAAAAAAAAATATCATTCCCCAAATTCCCTTGATTGAAAAGGATTTTGACATGCAAAGTCCTCATCTCCAGGACAGGAGTAATGCACTTCTGATCACAGATTCACCACACAGGGAAATTTTTGACTTACAAAAATCACTGATATGAACCTTTGATTTTATGGTTGAACGTTCTTGATGTGAATGAGAGGTCAGCAGTCTTCTCCCCCTCATTGTTTTTTCTGTATACAAGGACTTTCTGGAGGTTTATGATGTCACCTTTAACCCAAGTTATAAATACACAACACTGAGATCATAGGACACATTAATTTCCTGCTCTGACATTACACAAATTTAAAAATCTGTGTGAGACATAAACATATAAACAAAAATTAATTCCTAATTTAAATCCATTTGCTTCTGAGTTCACACTATTATGTTGGCAAAGAGACAACATTTATTATCAATTAACACAGCAAAACCAGAAGGCAGTGTTAATGTAAAATCCTTCTCTTAATATCCATGTGATTACTCAAAACAAGATGGACTCTAAATTCTCCAGATGGGTTGAAACACACATGTAAAGGGCTGCATTTTGCAAATGTTTGGCATTTTTTAGGTCGGCATAGCCCTGCTGCCTTCAAGTAAACTGCCTGTATATGCAAATTTAGGCACAAGAACTGGGAAAAAAAAACCAAAAAAACTTCAGGGAACCACAGAACATATGGTTTTGGTCATCCCAAATCTATTTGCAGGTTTGAGTGGAGAGTGTTTAACAGTTCTGTCTGGGAAAATATTTTTCCTGGTTTGATTTTTGTAGAAAATAAAGAAATAATAATTTTTCTGACTTGTATGCAATGCTTTCTATAATTTCCTTGCATGCACCTGAGATTTTGTTTGGTTTAAATTAAATGTTTTATTCAAAGTAATTTTTTTTCAATTTCCTTTTGAGAAAAAAATACTAAATATTAGCAAGAATACAATTTCTCATTTGTTTACAGAGCCTTACTCATTACATCCTAAGTGCTTGCCAGATTGGAGCCCACCTAAGTGAATGAAATGATCCAAGTGTCATTATGTTTTGAGTTCTCACTTCCCAGTCAGGGTGCCCAGCAGGTCTGTGGGTCTCTTGCTTGTTCATATGCTCTGAGACTGAGGGAGAGTACTGTTAGTCCAAATTTTATACTGATTATGGTTTCCTGATTACAGTTAAGAAGCTTTGTACTTTCTGAAAACCAGCCCTAGAAATTATTTGCTTTAAGGATACTCATATCTGCTCCAGATGCAAAGTTTAAGACATTCTGTTTTCTTTTTCTGCACTCAGATTCTTCCTTGTCACAAAATAACTCTGCAAAATATGAAAGATATACAGTCACTGCTAAATACTGTTCATTTTTAACTTCCCTTTTTTTACAGTTTACCTCATCTCTGCTTAGAAGTATTCATTCACTTGCCTGCTTTTCTAGTCTGTGCACATTTTTCTCATATTGAGAAATCACTGAAGCTGATTTAAAATTATAGAAAAAGTTTTTTTTTACTTTAAAATATTTAAAATATTATTAGTTTAAAATATTTTTTGTTTAAAATAAAAAAAAAATTAGAAAAAATAGGTTCTTTCTATTTAAAACTATAGAAATGGTTTTAAATAGAAAACATAGAAATGGACTCTGATTTTTGTTAAGTGTTTGCTCCTTAGCCTGTCAGGAGATTCCTCTGACATAACAGCTTCCCATTGCATCAGTAACCATTTTATGTTTGTGATGAACATCTTGTACTGGCCACAGAAAACCTGCAAGATACCAGGGGAGCAGACTGTCAAATATATTTAGAGGAAAGAAGTCATGTAAAGCAGTCCTAAGTTCAGTCTGTTTTGGAGATAATGTCTTACACTAGATTGATTGCATACAGCCTGAAAAGTGTGCTCATGCATCCACTCTTGCTGTGTGCTGAAAGATAAAAATCCCATTTGCTGTATTTTATATTGGTGGTCTTTCACACTGGTAATGGAGATCTGTATGTTCCTTGTAAATCACATATATAATGACTGCCAGATAACAACCCACTTAACTGCTGAATGAAGTGTTTCTTAGCTGGAAACTGAGCTGTGCCATGTTCGTGATCTTGCAGCTTACAGCACAAAGCACTGGGTGAGTCACTGGTTTGTCTCCCCATTAAAACAGCACATGCAGAACTCTCTGTAGGATGATGCTGTGGTCGTGATCCAGCACCACTTGTTAGCCAAGCCTCTGTGCTGTACTTTGGCTGAATTTGTTTGTTTGGTCATGTTCCTCTATCACCACCCTCAGCATGGTAACCAAGTACTCTATGTACATCCAAGGCAAGTTATAACACTTGCCTTGAGTTCAGAGAAAAGCACAAGATGCCTTCCCTCTCAGAGTTTCCTGTTCAGTAGGTAGGGTTGCCATCAAACCAAGAGTGTAGTCACTTCTGAGCCCACAGTTGTTACTGCTCATCGTTCAAGGAGTAGTCATTAAACTGCAGTAACAGGACTGCCGGGGCTTCTCTGAAAAGTCTCATCCTGCCAGCTTCCCTCTGCTTTCCTTCATAACTATTTTGATACCTAAATACTCTGATCTACAGGGTGGTAAAACGCTGGAACAGATAGAGTCCCCATCCACAGAAATACTCAAGGACTGGCTGGATAGGGCTCTGAGCAACCTGATCTAGTTGAAGATGTCCCTGATCATTCCAAAGGGATTGGATTAGATGACCTTTACAGGTCCCTTCCAATTTACATTGTTCTATATTGCTATGTGATTTTATGACTATGTAAGACCTAGGTTTTATTATCAGATATGTTTAGAACATGCACAATGCTCTCAATTAATTTTTTTCATTCTGAGATCTGATTTATTATTTTAACCAAGACATTTTCAACCATGTTACACCTGCAGTGCTCTCATCCTTCCTGAAACCCTCAAACCACTCTTGCTAGTGAGGGAGCTGGTAGTCCCCAGCAGAGAGATGGTTATCACTACATAGTCTGCTGCAACAGGCTTGCCAGGTGAACAAGGCTCAGCAAATGCCCAGAGCAACACTCTGTTTTTGTCCTTTCCTGGAGAACTGCATGTCTCTTTCTAAGCAGACAAGGAGTGCCCCTCAAAAATATTCCTGTTCATGAACTGCCATTCTCCTTCCCCCAGCTGCCCTGGGTGGCCATTCCCTCACCAAGTGGTTTCTCAGCCATGCACAGCTTCTCCTCTTCTTCTTCATGAACCTACTGGTCCCAGTAAGAGGCATAAACACAGCTGTCTCTGCAGAGAGGCTCACATGCAGCCACATCCCCAGAGGGGCCTGATGTGGCTGTGTCCCCAGCAAGGCCCATGTGTGGCCACCTCCACATGGACAAACAGACACATCTGCCTCCCCAGCGTGGCCTGCACAGGTGGCCAGGGCGCCTGTGCATCCGTGCCGGGCGCAGCGGCGTGGCTCGGCACAGGGCACAGCGGCCATCTGGGGGAATTTACAGCCAGCCCCGAATCTGCAAGCCTGTGCTTTCCACGGGCTTATTCAGACTGAGCCTAACGTGTCACACGTGGGCCTGTGTGGGGCTCGGCCGCGGTGCGTCACGTAACGCGGTCATCCATCGGCCGCCTCCCTGAAAAGCGCTTACTCGTGTCTGCCGGGCGCTGCTACCCAGAGGCTGGCTATGAAAAACAGAGCTGTAACTTATTGACAGCGACAACAAACCAGCAAAATCTCTCTGAACCTCATTTTTTTTCTGGCTGCCAAGCCTATTGCCATCACGGGAAGGAGGGTACTCCAGGCAGCCAGGGTAATAAAACGTGTCTAAATGGGTTTCTTTGTACATCTTTATCTGCCAACGGTACTGCTCAAAATGATAGTAGGGACTTAGCAGGCCAGGCCTATCCACGGTCCCTCACAAAGGGGATCCAAGAGAGGGGCTTTCATCTGAGGCTCTCCTGAACTGCGTGGCCACGTTGAGAAAGCCCACGGCCGGATGGGGCCATTGGCGCTGCCCTCTGCTGCTCCTCTTTGCTCCCCGCCTCGCCAAACTCCTAAAACAAAATGGACAAATATTTATTTGCCTTAGATCCTATGGCAGGAGTGTTTAAGCCCAGAAGGTGACAGACATGCAAGTTTGTGTTTTTAAAACACCAAGGAGTTTACAGAACAAATACAGCTCCTCATCTTAAGCTGAATATTTTTAAACAAGCTTGTCATAACGTCACATTTGCCAGCACTTTGCGGCTAAGGCAGCACTGGAGAAAAATGGCTATAATGCTGTCCCAATAATGGGAACAGCTTAATGTAAACAGAGTTTTTCATCAATGTTACACCCAGAACTGCAATAATAAATAGAGCTAGGGGGTAGTCCCACACTTCAAATAATTTGTGGAAACCAACTTCCACAAACTCAGCCCATTTCATATTTGTGCAGTTGCTGACCATAAGGATGGCAATAACCCTTGCTGTGTCTTGGACAAGTGCCGTGCTAATCACTCCTCACATCATCTCCAGCCTCAGGAACTGAGATCACTTGACACTGCACAAGTGTCCAAACTAATGAATTTCTTCAGCTTTCAGGACAGCCCATTCAGTTTGACTGGCAGGTCGGCACAGCAACTGGCTGCCTCGGTGGCAAAGAGGAGCTTATTTCTATACCTTCTGGAAGTACCATTATCCAGACAAAACATGGTCATTTCAGATTTTTTATGTAAAGATAAAATCATAAAAATTAACGAAACTGGGGTTCCATTCAGCAGCACTTTAAAGCTTTATAATGGAATGTACAAAACTAAAGAGCTAAAGAAAATCAACTCTACTGCAAAAATCAGGCTGCTAAAATTATTAATGCTTTCTCTGAAGATGTCTGATTACTCATTTATTTTCTCATGTTGACAACAGGATTCACCATTAACTCTAAAAGCACAAGTATGACCATGATATTTAAAACAAAAAAACCCACAAGTAATAGTGCTTAATGTAAAAAGAATCAGCATGTTCAGTAAATTTTCTCTAATTTACTTACAATTTTCACACTGGATATTGTTTCACAAGGATGTGGGCAAATTTCTTCTCCACTTAACTGCCATTCTCAAAAATAACATAAGCCAAATAATTTTCTGGTGAAATTTGGCTTGTTTTGACTGCATCCAGGAATAGCTGCTTTGCTAGCTTTGGAACCAGTCACAGAGCAACTAAAAATTATGTTGCAAAATCCACAGGAAGGAGTTTTTTTCAAGTTTTCACTCCAACAGGATTTCCTTATTAAGATTTCTCATCTTTGGCAAGGGTGATACATTCATTTCCTGTTTTTACTGCCCAGAAAAGTATGCACAAGCATGGCAGGTTTCAGGGATTTCTTGCAAGGTCACGTCCATACACATGGAAGTCACCTGTGGTTTTGTAAGAGCCCATACTCCTGGTTCCTGGCAGTGCCATGTGTTCCCAAAAACACCATCTCTGAGAATCTCGTGTTGTTTCACACTGATTTTGGGCAGCAAAAGTGAGACACATTTAACAAAGAAGCTATATAAGTTATATATAAAAGGGAAAAAAGCCCCATGGCAGATGGGGCAGATGTTGTCCAAGGTGCATACTTATTCCTGACCCCACATCTAGCCTGCCTTTTTCTCCTACTCTGCTTCTATTATGTGCTAATGACCAATTTAAACAGTGGCAATTAGTAGCAGCATCTAATAGAAACAACAGTGAGTTACAAGCTTTTGGCACATTCCTGAGACAGCTCTCAAAGATTTGGAGAATGCAGACCCGTTTGAGACCCCAGCCCAAGCACAGAAAATCCAGGAAAGTAATATTATCTTGCCATGTGTCACTTAGGAACTAAAAATGAATATCCCAAAGAGTTTGATCCCTGGCACTTAGTAGATGGTAAATATTATTATTATTTTTAAACCAATGTTATTATTGGAAAGACATTAATAATTTGAAAATAAGATTAGTGTTGAAAAGACTTCTTTGGTTTTGGCATTTTGTAACCTTTAAATCTGGGTAGACTATTCCTGGACAAGAATTTCAGCTGGAATTTTATTTTCATTTTTTCTCTATTTACTCTGTGATCTATTCCAGTATACACAGTGCAGCATTGACTTTGCCTTGGGATATCATCTATTTTTTTTTTTTAATTTAAATGGTTTCAAAGAAATAAATTTATAAAGCTCTAAATACAAAAATAAACTAGACTCATATACCATTCTTTGAGAAGCTCATACATATTCCAGTGGCTGTGGTCATCATATTCAACAGATCTGTGGAAAGAGTGTAATAAATACCTGAATAACACCATGGATTACTTTGTATTTCTTGGATGTAAATGGTTTAAAAACATTCTTTTCTTCTTCTTTTTTTTTTTTTTCTTTTGTTTTTGTTTTTGTTTTTTTTGTTTGTTTGTTTTTTTTGTTTTGTTTTGTTTGTTTGTTTGCTTGTTTTTGTTTTGGTTTTGGTTGTTTGGTTGTTTGTTTGTTTTTTAACTAGGGTGAATTTGAGATAGCAGATCAACATTTCATAAGCTTTATGATCAGTTTCTAGTTCTTTACTTGAGAAGTAGCTCATTCTTGATGAGCAACACAAACAGCAATCAACTACAGAGAAATGAGAACTAATTTGAGTGAGTTTCACTGGCTTTTATAAAATTTTTTTTGAAATTTTTCACACAATAACCTATAAGATGCAATGGATCCCTGATCTGCATGGCAGAAGTAGATAAGACACCTACAAACCAAGCAGAATAGAATGTGCTATATACATACAGGCTTGTGCATTAACCACAGCCTGGAACTACATAAAGGACACACAGTGAATTAATCTGCCATTGCCAGGATGTTCTGAAGAAGAAAGAATTACTAGGAAGAAGCCAGTGATCCCTTTTTCTTCCAATCTTAAGGAGATGGGTGCAGATAAACACTCTGATAAAGGGTCACAGGCATCAAATCACACAGCAGGTATCTTCAGTGGAGCGGCCACTTTCCCAACAACTGAAATGAGAAGGAGGCATTTGGATAGGAGGAAGCAGATCCACTGTGTACCATCCAGCAGTCCCCACAGCCTGCTTGGCAACCTCAGAAGTGCATTGCCCTTAACAACCTTTTTCCAATACTGACTTAAAATAACATACTTGGCTTGCATCAGGCCTATAATGTGCTGGGTATGTTCTAAAAATAGGACCACATGGGCCTTGACCCAAGCAGACTCAATATCTAAGATGTCAACCCCTAGATTAAGGGAGGGGAAGAGGGATAAAACCTTTTAAAAAATAGTATCAGCTACTTTGGCATGTTATCTAACCACTATTATCTGGGAATTTCTTGCTCAGAGGCATGATCAGTGTGAGAGAGAGCCAAGCTCCAAGCACCCAGAGGGCAGCACAATCAGAGTCTGAACAGCTGCACAATCTACTGTGAGCAGCAATTCATCCTGACATCTCACAGGGACAGAAGTAATTTTGTGGGAGGTCCCTGAAGAGCTGCACTGTCTGTCCTTCTGCCCCAGTCTGACCCCAGATACCCAAGCACCATCCCCATATGGCCAGCAATGTGCATAGGCCCTTGCTGGGTAGGGGAATCTGGGTTCTTCTCTCCCCTCTCCTTCAAAGATTTATGAATTGCAACCAGAGTCAAACAGATTAAGGTCCAAAATCTCCATTCCTGTCATTCAGAAGCTGTTCACATTTATACAGCACCTCCCTATTTGTGATTAAGATGCTTTCCTGGGAAATGGAAATTTGAGCTCATCAAGACTGAGCAGGACACTGATACCTCCCTTTCAATTCTCTGCCTCATGGCCAAGGGCTGTACTACTGGAACACTACCAAAAGATAGGCAGGGCTGGCAGATGCTGCCTGTTTTCTCAGGTGCTGGGTTTGGGGAACTGTCTGTGTGAGTGGATGCCAGGTGTGCAGGGGGTCACCAGTGACTCCTTGCAGCCCCCACCAGGTGCCTACTCACTGAAGGGAGGGACTTGTAACCACTGAGCATTGCAACCTCTCTCTCCCACTGCACAATGCTGGAAATTTCTGTACCTGACTATGGAGATCAAATTCCTCTCCAAAGTCTGACACCCAATCCAAAAGCATCTAAACACTTTGTCTCATCTAGCTCTTAAATAGAATCAAAGAATCATAGAATCATAGATGGATTTGAGTCTGAAAGGACCTTTAAAGGTCATTTAGTCCAACACCCCTCCAGTGAGCAGGAACTTCAACTAGATCAAGTTGCTCAGAGCCCCATCCAATCAAATGGAATAGAAGCTTTTCAGGATTGACTGAAGTTATTGTGAAGTGTGAGCACATTTTGCAAAAAAAATCCATTCTATTTATCCCTCAAATATATTCAGAAATCCCTTTCCTTCTCCTCACCAGCTTCCAGGAAGTTTTACTGCTTTTTTCTAACAAACTATACCCACCAGACTATGTCTCAAACACTGCTCCTGTCCTGCAGTGGAAGGTGCTCTGTGCCTGTAAGAAGTGCCCAGTGCTGACTCCTGCTGTGCGGCACTCAGGGTGGATACCCAGAGCCAGGCAAAGGAGCACACGCTCCTGCCAGTGCCCCTGAGCCTCATGTGATCATAACTTCCATAGGCATGGGCCATGCTGTCCAAAGCTGATAATTTCAGGGGCACCTGCAGGATATAGCCAACTCCATAGCTTATTTCTGAATATATCTATCTAACTCACTTTTCTTCAGATCTCTCTTGATGGGAAAATCGTATTCTGCAAAGTAAATCTTGCTCAACTGTTTTTGAGGCTAGTATTTTCCAGTCTGAAGCACATGGAAAACATTTTGAGAGTTTTAAGTGTTACTTTTTTAAAGATAACAATTTTTTAAAAACCCTCTTTTGGCCAAGACTACATTGAAATAATCTGTGGATAGCTAGAAGTGTTTTTGTTCTTACTATTATTATGACTATTATTATTACTGAAAATCTGAGAAAATAAAACAGAAAATTAAAACAGGGCAATGCAGTAGAGAAAAGTATAATATGCTGTAGCCAATGTTTTCAAAAGTCTGGAGTCCTCTTGTCTTCAGAAACATCAGATGAACTCCAAGTATAAAATTTCAGGAGAAGGATTAAAAGATTAATAGAACTAAAAAAATGATGCCTCGTAAACATGCCATAGGATGAAGTCTGTCAGTCTCCAAGTAAGTTGTTTGTTTTTTTTGGTTTTTTTTTTTTTTGCTTGGCTGGTAGCATGTATGACAATGAAATGCATTGTGAATTTATGATCTTTAGATTCAGCTGATAGACATGCCTGAGTGTTTTTTTCTTATCCTCGCCTAGGTTTCCATCCTCATGGGCATGGGTGTTAAATGTTTCAAATGTTATGAAATTTTACACACACTGGTGGTTAAGGAATTTTAGAAGTTGTGAAGCTCAACAATGTTGTATTCCTAGGTTCTCTTAAAAGCCTCATCTACACCCTACAGTCAGTGATGTTGTGGTAGGGACCCAGAGGAAAACAATATGAGTTCTGATGTGTGCTACTTAAAAAGAGTGTATCCATACTGGCATATTAACATGCAAATTCTATATGTGGGCCTGCCAAAAAATATAAGTGTTCCATCCAATATATATAAATACAGTCTACTTTTCTGAAGAGGCATCATTTTAATCAAAAGTATATTTGGAGCATTTCTCACTAAGAATTTATACTACTCTTTTCAGTGTTTATATTAATATGAAACAGATTGCCAAGTTTTAATAAAAAGGCAGTTATCTTCTTTTGCTAATGGATTAAACACAGGACATTTGAATTTCAGTGTTACATCCAAGAGCATAGGTGGCCCAAGTGTTTTTGTCCTATTTCAATGTCTAGTTATAACACCACATAGACAGAAACACACAGTTCTGTCCATACATAAAACTGCTGGTGTTCACAGAGGGGATCAGGAGGAGGTAAAGGGTTTGTTAACTTCTGTCCACATCACAGTGCAGCAGCTCTTCAGAGCACCTATCAAGAAATATGTCTACCTCTCAGACTTGACAGTTCCTCATTATTTCAGAGAGGTGTGAAGGTTTAACAGCAAAGCAAAACATAACTTGATGTTTGTGCTTATCAAATTTGTATTTTGGCTCATACAAAACAATTTTGTATTTGAATATCCCTACTTTGCCAGTACAGAAGAGGTGATATGGTTCAATTATTCAGTGCTTTGAACATCCTAATCTGTCCATGCAGTTTGCTTTGCTGACTCAAGGAATCACATGGCTCTATGTGAGGTGGAAGGCTGACATGTGGAAAAAACCTGGGATGAATATGATGAGTGGGGCTTACCATTGTTTTCATGCTGGGATTTGTGCAGATTTAAGAGTCTTCCAAAAATCTGCTATAATAGTTTCAAGAGAAGGCTTCTGTTGAGCTGTTGGTACTTCTTTTTATTTAGCACTGGAAAACTGGTGAAGCCTCATTAGATATAGGGGGGAAAATTCCCAAACAACTGGGAGTAGGTGTCGGGGAACAACCTTGGCTTCTGGCTGCTCTGTGGATTTGCTATTTGCACTCCCCTGCACCTCTTATCTTGTCCTTCATCTGAGCTCTTCCTGAGTTCAGGTGACAGGGTTTTGTCCTTAGCTGGGCAGATCCTGAGGTAGCAGGGCAGTGCACTCACCTTTCTTTCACATGATCTCAGAAGCTTGCTTTCTTCCTCCCAACTTTTCCAAGCCAAATACAAACGGGAAAAACGCATGACCCTCCTTAAAGGTGCTGGACCTGCCATCTGAGCTGACACAAATGCACGGCCATCCATCACAGAGTGTTGTTAGGGAAAGCTTAGCTCCCTGCTGATGCACAAGAAAGCCCATATTGTTTGAGGGTTTAAATAGCTGTTTAATACATTCAAGCTTGGTTTTGCTGTTGTTGTTGGGATCTGCTTGCTCTTTTCAAAAAAGCTGGGGCTAGCTTTCAGAAGAGTGAGCTCTAACTTTGTGAAGAGCTGCAGACAAACACATCAGGACTGTGCTGGGACCGTGTTTGGAAGCATGTTCAGACAGTTTTCCTTGACTGAGGGACCGTGCTGTACTTTGAAAACAATCCTTCGCATGCATGTGAAAACATATTTATGTGTATCAAAGGGTTTTATGACATAAGGCAAACTGAAACACTAGAAATGGAAACCTGATGGCCATTCCTTTCTATATTTCTTCTTCAAAAGCTGAAAATTTGGCAAATGGACTAAACCCACACTTAGTAATGAGGGAATTATAGCAAATAATTACATGTGAAAATGATCCCCTGGTCATGCATGTGCTTACACAACGAAAGCTGGGATTTATGTATATGTGTAGCAGTTAAATGATAACACTGTAAGTGCTGGGGAATCACAAAGATGGTTATTAAATTATTTTAATTTCTGGTAGAAAAAGGCAAAGTAGTGTTACAATATTGTATAACTTTTTAGGACAACAGCTGATGACCAAAAGAGGATAAAAACTGAATTGCTTACAGGACAAATCACTCTATTCACATAGCTAATTGTAAATTGCAGATTTTTATGATCTGACCTTAAATTCTTACAAAGTAAAACTGATTCTTAGGATAGATCTCTACTCTGGAGCTCTTTTAGAAAATGAGGTTAAAATAAAAAAATAAGTTTGAGGTGGGTTAATTTTTGTGCCTTTGCTCCCCAGCTGATGCTCACAAAGGGCTCCCAACCCTATCCATCCTCTGATACATGGTGCTCTCAGGCCAGTCTGAGCTGCTTTTCTCTTCTTCATCAATAGATGTCAATAGCAAGCTTCCTACTCCCAGAGACTTCAGCCATTTCAGGGCTCTCACCACAACATTAAGGGGGAAATAGTGACTCCCTCCCCAGCAAGAGTTCTGCTGTTGTCTACTTTCAGTTTGTCCTTAGAGGCTTGTTCCTAATAGGAATAGGCATACTTCTGTATTTCATGCTCTGAGACTGAAGCTGAACCAGCGTTTGTGAGCTTCAGTCATCTCATGACCCATAGAATCCCAAATTTTGATGCAGATTCAGTGAATTCAACAATATTTTGCAGATTTGCAGGTACATGACTCAAAGTCAGCCCTTTCCTTGGTGAGTACTAAAGAAAGCACGTGTAAAAAAGCTGAGCAGGGCTCGTGTTATATCTTTTTTGTTTCTCCTCTCTTTCTTTGGTTTTGGTTTTTGATTTCCACACATGTAAAGTTCTGTCCAAGAATGACAGTCACACGCAAAATAACCTTGTAAACAAATGACTGCATTTTCCAGCCATATACATTGAATGTGAATGAAATTTAAATGCATTTTGCTTATCCATTAGTGTAACACTGCAGAGAATCAAAACCTGGTGATGATGCTTCTAATATCCTCTGACTTCCCTTCATTTCCTTCCTTCCCTTCTTATGCTGCAAAATAGCAACCCACAAGTGATACTGAGCATGACAAACTCCAAGAAACAGTCTGGTAGCAAACTCTATCTGAATCTGCTGTGTAACTTGCTTTGCCACTTTCCTCTCAGTCCCAGCTAAAAATAAATAACTATGAAGGTGGTGGTAGCAGCAGCCAGGAGGGCAGAAATGGCAATACCCTGTCTCTCTTATATCAGCCAGGGATTTGGATTGCGCGGACAGGCGCGTACCAGCTGAGTGCTCTGCCTGCACTTTCCTGCCGTTCACCTGCCCAAAGAGCAGATCACAAATCATGCCAGTTGTTCACAGAGGCACCAGCAAATGTCAGCGTGCTTTGAGTGCAACAGCCAGCAGCCCTGCTGAAGCTAGCACATAGCTGTGGTGGCAGGAGGAGCTAGCACATAGCTGTGGTGGCAGGAAGTCTGTGTCATAATCTTCTTCTGAACAGCTTCTCTTTTATTATTATGTTTTGGATGGTGAGTGGAAGAGTGAACTCCTTACAGTTATAGAGGATTCAGCTACTGATAAATGCTGAAGTAAAAAGAGTTAATGTCTGGAAATCCAAGGACCTCACATCAGAAAAGCTCTGTGGCATCTCCCAGCGCCCTCAGATAGATTTGCTTCCACTGTTTTGCCTTTCAAGAGGAGAATTTTCCAAAATATTCCCAATTTCCTTATCTTCAAGATTTCTTTACAAAGAGGCAAGGAGATGAAATATCTAAAAGCAATTGCAGGGGTTTATTCTAATCAGGTATTTAGAACCATATATAATTTGCTATTGTCCTTAATTTGGTCTTGCAATGCAAAATTTGAAATTATTATTATGGTAAATCTACTAAATATTAATCTCTGATGTCGCTATATGGCAAAAGAGAGACCTTCCAGAAGCCAAAGTAGGTTCTTGGAAACTGTAAGCCAGAAGTTTTTAGGGAAAAATTAAAAATAAAATACAATAAATAAGACCCACATTGGTATCTTATGCAAAATGCCAAATGCCTCCTTTCATACAAGACACTGTCACTTCTCTGCTAGATTGGGAACTGACTAAAAGCATCAACAGTTGGACTGTAAGAAAGCACCTAAGAACATGTTGCTGGTGGAATAAGATGAAGCCCTCAAGGAGAACAAGCTCAGACTTGTTACAGATCCCATCTCATCACCTTGACTGTCTTACAGAGACCCTGCCTTCTTCAGGAAGGAGGATCAGAGCTGCCATTTCCTATGACTTCAGGAAGTTCTTCATTTCAGTTTGATTAGGCTGATGTCTGAGTGTGTAAAGAAGGCTGCCCTTGTGTTGCATGAACAAGAGGAGATCAGGCACTGTCAGGGTGAGCTGTTCTCTAAAATGGGAAAGAATTTCCACCAACATGGAATTCCTTATTTCCAATGGGAGTACTCAAGCTGCCACCGAGGGCTTTTGAACGCATGGGCTTCAGATTGCTGTTCACACAGCCTGAGACCTCTGAGCATGGGCTCAAAGGGATCCCTCCCCAAAAAGCCCATGTAATAGCTGATTCTGCCAGACTGGCTGCCAATCCTCAGTCACAGGTGGGATTCACTTAGGGGGACCTACCTTTCTTTACCAATAAAGAGGACACATTGCTCTGGAGGCCCTCAATAATACAGGAGTTTCCTGAATGAATTCTTGCTTGGAACTCAAAAGCTGACATTGAATCAGATGTGTTCTATATAAATACCCAGCCTTCAATTAAAATTTCCTGGAAGAAAACCTTTATCACCTCAGTTATTTCAATTGCCAATTAGGTTTCTGTCTTCAAGATTATTTTTTTTTTTGAGTAATTTAAGGGTATTGTATATTTATATCTCTTAACAGAGTTATATTCCTTATAAGTTGTAATTAGGGGCCCTGACAAGCTAGAGAGACAGAGTTGTAGGGAAGTCTGAGTTGGCACATTCTCTGGATCTTTAGTAATTATTGTTGGAACTAAGGAGGAAGTAATTACTGGTGGCAAAGTCTTTATTTTCTTTCTCTCTGTCTCTTTCTTTCTTACAATCAAAAATACTGAAACCTTCAAATTACTTTCTCTACTTAAGACAGAAAGAAAAAGCAAAAGAACTTTTTTTTTTCTCCAAGCAACAACCCAAAAAAAATGGCATTGGATTATTTTTCATGACAACATAAGTCATTTGCAGCTGAAAAAAAGAAAAAGTCTCACATTGATGAAAGTGAAATTCATAAGTGATCAAGAAAAGTTTCCTAAACTCGGATTTCCTAAAAACTTTTGAGTTTTTCTATGATTGACAGCACATTCAGAAATGTTGGACAGAGATTCTGCTGCACCAGGAAACTCTGACCAGGAGAAGTTCAAGTACCGGCGTTACAGTGGCACAAGGGTGTGCTACTTTTTAAAATTTCCATCCCTGATGCTGATTTCTACACATGAATGCTGTATTTCACTCCTGTTTTGCATCACACTCTTCCTTTGCAGGCACTTTGGCCAACAGGCATCCCCTGACTCGGAGAAGCTCTGCAGGGATGTGTTCTGTCTGCCTGCCAGCTGAGGACTCCTTATCACCACAGCCTGTCAAAGATCCCCTCGTGTTTAGCAACAGTTGCTCTTGCTGCTCTTCCTTCTGGTTGGTAGCATTGTTATCTCCTTTGCAAGAACAGTATTCATGTCTGTCATTTCAACGACTCTGAATTTCTTATTTTTGTTGGGATTGATGGCAGTGCTGCTATTCCTGTTTGTTGAACACCCTCCGGGACTGACATCATGAGTCATTCTAGTGTGCTCTGTGATTGCCAGGTCAAGTTCTTTTCATGCAGGGGAGAGGCTTGTAGAAAGATTGGATAAGGAATATTGCCTGACTAATGCCCTAATGTAGCTTTCCATGATGTGACTGAACAGTATATCTCAAAAGTTTGACATATAACATGATTTTATTTGAGTAAAAAAACAGCAAATGGAAAGAAACAGAAGTTTTTACAGTGGCCCATGGAAGTATTCCTGTGGCTTTTCCAACAGCAGCTCTGGAAACACTGTAGTGATTTGATGCAGAAGAGAAATATGAAGGTGAGTTTGTTGAGCATGCAGGGAAGGATTCACACCAGTTACTCTTGGTTTGCCATTTAAAATTCAAATGGCCAAAGAAACATTTGTGACCATCAAACTATTTTCTGATTGTAAATGATTATTCAGCTAAAGTTATACAAGAATTGACCAGAAACACTTGGGGTTTTTTTGGCTTGGGGAGGCAGGGAGCATTTTTACTTTTCCTAATTAAAGGTTCATTTTTCCACCGAAGTGTAAACAAGCTAACACAGATCTTAAATCATAAATACAGGAATCTAAGTGCAGTTTGGCTAGTCCATACCAGAGTTCCATCCAGCTGAGTGTCCTGTCTCCAAGAGTGTCTGTATCAGATGTCTAGTGAAGAACAGTGCATGTCTGCAATAATATTTCCTCAAAATACAGCCTCAGTCTCACAGTGGTTGTAGCTTAGGGAGTATTCTAATCTGGAACTGCTTCTCTGTCTACCGTTTTCAACTCAACCACCAGTTAGCATCCAAATTATTCAGTCACAAGGTGTTCCACAGCTTGCCATTGACTTATGGAAGAAATATACCCTTCTTGTCAGTCACACCCATTAATTCCATAGAAAGTGCCATTGTTCTGTTTTGACTGCTTTTGTGTTGTAAGAGACAGTGAATATCTATTTCCCATTTGTCTTCTATAGCAGAAGCATGATTTTAGAGAGCAGTACTGTATCTCTTGTCAGGTGTCTCATGCTCTCCTCAGCCACTCCTTACAGAAGCTGAGCCCTACTTTGACAGCTCTTCTTTGCCAGCCTTTTCCCAGCTCTGTTACACCCTTGTGGATGCACAGAGGCCAGAACTGTATGCACTGCTCCAGACAGGACCACCACAGGCTCTTTGGCAGCATAATCATAAGTGGTTTTTGCCCTCTGTTTGCAGCCAGTGCCTAAGAAATATTTTTTTCACTGTTTCTGCAAATTGAGATGGTGCCTCCAAGGAAGTGTGCATTGTAACACAAAGATCTCATTTGTGCAAGGCTGTGGCAACAAACCTTGAGACCCACCATTGAAAAGTTAAAACTAGAATTACTTTTTCTTTAATGCATTATTTTACATTTACCTACATCAAATATCTTCTGTTTACTAAGTTACTTTATCTTGTCAGGTCCTTCTTCAGCCATGAAGAGGCCCTTGTCCTTACCACTCTAAATAACTTACTATCATCAATGTACCTTGTCACCTCATTATTCACTCCTTTTTCCATATCACTTATGAACATGTTGAACAGCACAGGCCAGTACACAGATCCTGCAGGATTTCACTCTTGACTTCTCTCCACCTTTCATTCCTAACCTTTTCTTTCCTATCTTTTAATCAGATAGAGTCATGTCAGAGTTTTGGTTCTCATCCCATGGCAGCTTAGTTTTTGTAGCAGGCCTTGGTGAGGAAACCTTGCTGAAAGCTTTCTGGATTTTTAAGAAGGAGAATACAGCTTCACCTCCCTGATCCATGTGCTTCAAAGAACTAATATGAAAGCTTGTAACTTCAAGCACTGAATACATTGAACAAAACCCTAGACATTTTTTTAAAAATTGAGATCACTCTACACATAATTCTCCTTGCAGCAATCAGCTCTGCCATGTCTGCTGCGTCTACTTAGCTGACAGAAGACAGTGATGCTTATTCAGCCTCAGCACTATCCTTTCTGCTAATCCAAACAGCATCACAAGACTGACTGTTGTTTTAAGCTGTGACATTTTTTTGCTCCAGAGTTTGATTTTGTATAAGGCAATTGATAGCACAATTGACCCACGGCCAAGAAGTGTGCGGTTTGGTTGTTTGAATGATACCTCCTGGCAAATAATCACCTTTTCTTGAATGTTATTTTCATACCTAGGGACCTAAAACACACCCTGAGGCAGAATCCTCACTGAAATCTGCTTTGAAAACACACATACCACATTATGAGCATGTACTAGGCTAAAATATTTTTGACATATATATACACTCAGAAGGTTATTAAAAAATATTCAGCTTGATATTATTTGAAATGAGGGAAACACTGAGATATGGATATCAGGAGTTTTAATCAAAATTCCATTGGGACTTCAATTTGGGATTGAAGCTATACAAAATATTTGCATCTGAAGCAAAATCCACCAATATTTGGATTTTCATCAGTTCTGCTTGGATGAAAAACTGTCAGGCTCTGCAGTTTTGGCAGTCAAAAATTTCTTTTCCTAAATGTTAACTGTGTTTCCCACCCATTGGAAAAATTGCAGAAGACCCAGGGGGGCTTCTAGCTTGTATAAAGCCAAGTGCCAAAGAAAAGAACTTCCTCAGGGGTTCCTTGTTTCTCCTCAGGGGTAGTCTGTCACCTCCAAACCTATGCTTCATTTCCATGGAGGAATAATTCCTTATGGCAATTTTCCACGATTCTGCCTTGGAACAGAGGCAGCCACGGATGCTGCAGTCTTACAACTTTGTTTAAACATCTGCTTAGACTAAGAAAATATTAGCACAATACTGGGCACAATGGTCTTTCCATAAAAGGGCTGTAAAATGTCTCTGCTCACAAAGTATTGTTTTCCCCAATATGCAAGGGAGGGAACCAATGGCAGGTGTAAAATTTCAGTGTGTGTATATATTTTTTCCAAAATCCTTTAAGGAAAATGTCACAGCTTGTGTCATAGCTTCAGAGATGCAAGAACCTAATTCCTGATGATGAATGCTCTGAAATCTTATTGCATGACAGAAATACTGACTCATTCTCCCTTCTCAGCTTAGAATTCTCACATATAAATCTACCATCAAAGTCATCAACTTTTACGTTGTTTTATTAGCTCAAGATATCTTTTTTTCATAACAATAAATTCTTTAGTGAAGGGTGTTAAGCAATTAACGGGAAAATCCAGCCACTTTTCCTCTTTCTGTTTTTCATCTTTCTAAGACCAACTTTGTCAATACAACTTTATGTTTCTAGATGTTTAGAAAGTATATCCCAATTATAAGTAAAGTTTAGAGATTAATTTTTAATTCAGCATTGATCCCTTCAGCAAATGCAAATGAACAAGGATGTGACTTGCACATGCTGACCATGTGCTGTGACTACTATTGCAAGATCTTTTTTCTCTTCATTGACACCTTGGGGTCTGTGACTGATTAAAATAGGAAGCATTGCTGCCTCCTGCCTGAGGAGATGACTCCTGAAAGTGCAGAGCTGTTTCCAAGATAACTGTTCAGGAACCTGGAGCAACTATGCTGTGCATTAGCACCCCTCCTGCTCTGAAAACCTTCTCATTGGCACGAATACACTCACATGGGAAAGGAGGGAGGGCACAGAAGGAAACCACACCAACCTCTGTATCTAAAGAGGTGCTTCTGGCTAGTGTGTGGATAAGTTATTGCACACCAATCTCTGCCCTGCAATTTCAGTAGAAGAAAAAAAGCAGTGGTGTTGTGCAGTGGATGAAAACACACAAAAAACAAACATATAGATCCTTCCCATATACACAGATGAAGGCAAAACCAAAGCTGTTGCGCTGAATTGAGCAAGATTTCATTTTTGCCAATATGCAGACCTCGTTCCTTTTTTCTTTTTTTTCTTTTAGGGGCTACTCAGCCATGTGAAGTTTTTGTGTGGTAATTCAAACCGTATTCTCCCCTGTATTTTAACTATAAGACTATCCCTCCTGCTAAAAATAAGTTGACTCCAGCCTGAGCAAAGTATTGGACTGAGTTTTGTGTTAGTAATGAAATCTTATAGCCAGTAAAGTTTTAGGTTTCATTGTGAACCTTTCACTCTGTTCTAACTTCATAATTCCTTGAAAGCCTAATGCTGAAATATTTTTCCTTATCAGTTTATATGTCTGTGTATGTACATGTACATACTCATAAGTACTCATATAAAATAACAAGTTATATATGTAAACTTTATATATAGAATATGAAGGCAAGATTGTGTAGCTATTGGTATGAGATAGAAATGACAACATTACTCATGACTGATAAAACCATGAATGCTTTTCTCAAATGAGTGTGAATACAACGTTTCAGCCAAGCAAAGCTGGTACAAGATTAAGAACATTATAATTAGATATTAAAGTGGGAGCTGTAACTGGAAGTTTCACTTCAATCTTAACTGTAACAGTCACAACTGCAGCAATGTATTTATTTCAGCGTAGATAAGTAAATATAGTTTACTGGTAATGAGTTACACTGAGTAAAGTAACAACTATCCACTCTATGGACAGTACCATTATTTACATAACTACACAACTTTGTATTGGTATAGTTCAATTTTATGCTAAAAAAGCAGGAGAGAGAGGGACAATCAGCCCACACCTAATTCTGAGTTATAGTAAGCCTCTTTGAGGTCTTTGACAAAGGAAAGGGATTTTAACTTTGTGAAATTACTGATCTCTGCTCTCAGGATTCTGTAAAAAGGCACAGTGTAGCAGCTCTAGTCAAAGCCTGGTTTAAGAACAGAGGCAGCTAAGTTGTGTTGCCAGTGCTCTTTTACAGTGCTGGAAGAATAAGGCCACACCTGATGTTCAAAACACTAAGGTTTTAGGTTTCTGAACAGACAGTTGTGCATGTCCAGCACCAAGTGCAAAATGTTCCCAAGTGCCACTTCAGGACGAGAAATAGAAGTAGCTCATGTTCAGCTCAGCAAAGTTTAGAGAGTGTTGCTCCAGGCACAGGTATAAATGTCACTCTGTCTAATGGATAGCACCTTGCAAAGCATGGATAGAAAAGCATTTCCTTTTCCAAAGAAACCACAGGACTGGAATGAGCAAATCTTAGACAAACGACAAGCAGTTGCTGTGTGCAAGGGCTGGGCTGCTGTGTGTTATATATTATGCCTGTGTATATGCAAGGAGATCCAGAGGAAGTCAGAATCATTAGCACAGAGATTTTAGATAAAGTTCATCCCATCTGATTACAGACATCTTGCTACATCTGAGCTGGGTTTCTGTAACTGCCTTTTATAATTCTGGGAGAGTTAGTAGTGCTTGTAGAAACTAATTTATCCGACCTGCTTTATATATCTTCTTTGGGGGAAAAAGAGGAATGGAAACCTAGAAGTTTCAACTTTCTGCTGTGGGCTATAAAGTGGTTACTAGACAACCATCCATGTGTTGCAGCTATGTATAAAAAACATGTATAAAACCTGTGTACATGCACAGACCCCCATCTTTACAAATGGTGGCTGCTCAGTTTGTGTTTCCTCAGCTGCTGGTAAAGCTTCCACGGTACAAAATGACATGAGCCCAGCATGGCACATTCATGCATGCATGATATGTTCACATTTCACTCTATTTCAACACTGTTCTATTCTTTTTCCAGCCTTGCCCCTCCCCACACCCCAAATTCTGCCCCCGGAGGTATCCTAAATGATGCAGGAAAGATAACCACAGTGGTGAGCTGATCCTTAACCTTGCTTGTTCAGAGAACCACTTTTGTGTGTCACTTTGATCTGCAGCTTAGGCATCCTGTTAACTAAAAGGGACAAGAGCAGCAGGAGCAAAGGTGGTTTCTGCTCACGAATTTTACTTGAGAAAAATGTTCCCTTCTACTCTAACAACTTCTCCTTTCATGCATGCCTCTTTTTTGATTCTTAGTTATGCACAGATAAATGTTTCTGTATTTTAAATCTGAACTTTTGCAAGCATCATGATAGACAATAATCATATGCTTACAAAAAACACAGCATGGTTCTAATTATTTTTTTCAAACATCAGTACCTCAAGGCTTCAAAATATTTTTCTTTAGAAATGCTAATCATCAAAATTTTAAAAAAAATCTCTGTGTCCACTGAAGTCTAATTGTTTGCAAAGATTGTAAATCACCACCAGTTAGAAATCTGTTTTTTTTTTAATGTCCTTTGTTTCCTTTTTTGCCACTTTTATTTGTGGGGGAAGGTATATGGAAGTAATGAACAGTTAGAGAAAAAAAAGCAACAAAGCTGACAGTTTTTTGGGCAAGTTTCAGCTCAATGTGATTTCAAGTGGCAAAGATTTAGAAACCCTCCCAAATCATAGCTGACAGGGAGAGACAAAGCAGTATCAGCTGAAATGCATCCACTTTCCCAAAACTTAGATGCTTCACATTTCAAAAGATTGCAAAGTGCAGTGTTATGCAAAAACTTGCCATTTTACCTTTTGGGATAAGACAGCAGTGCTGGCAGCTAATAATATGCCACATCAAATATACTTTTTTTAATAGGAAACCCTTATAACATAGCTTGGTCTTAACACCTGGTATATAGAAACAGCCAAACCGAAAACAACAAGATCTTAAGAACATGTGGACAAAATCTGCTCATGTGCTGGCATTTTAATTATGCTTGCCCTGACCCTTTTCCCATGTTCTATAAAACAGACCAACGGAATGGGGGATGGAGGAACCCACCTCAGTAGCACCACCTCAGCCAAAACATGCTAATAAATACTATTAGCAAATAGAGTGCAGAATATTATTAGCAAATAGAAACAAAACAAAAAATATATTGGAAATGAACAAGGAAGTTGAAGTTGATACTCAAAATGATTGTATAAAGAGTTGTCACATAGTTCCTCTTAATAGCTTCAAGGACACCTTCCTCTGGCTTTTAAGCAGGGTCACAGGCAGTGCTGTGTGCTTTTGTGGACTCAGAGAGTTTCCCTTCCCATCCTCCATGCAAAAGGCGAGCAGGGTGAAACGGATTACAGGGATTACAGATGCTTGTGATCGAACACACCGCTGAATCAGGGGAAGCGCCCTCCGAGGCGATGAATTCCAGCCCCCAGATTCAAACCTGAAAACAGCCTGGGTGGAATTATTCTATTTGGAGTGTGAATGGAAGAGCCAAAGTTCAGCACAGGCAGGACCCTGCTGATGGCCAGGGCACCTCCCCGGGCATGAGCACTATGTGAGGAACCCTGATAGCGCACGCCAAGGACGGGCTGGCGTCACTTTTCTAATGGGGAAATTGCACTGCATGCAAAATGCTATCACATTGCAAATTCTCCAGGGAGCCAGCTGAAGTTGCCAAAGTGAATGTGTTTTTTCTTAGAGTTCAAGCACTCCAATAGTCCAAGCTTAATCTTACCACTAATAGCACTGCTTTGTCTTGTTGGCAGTATTTTCAAAAACTAATCGAAACAAACTGATAGCAAGTCCACCTGGGACATGTTTTTGCCTCAGAGTCCTGTCATTTAACAGCTGAATGAGGTTATACAGATTGTATCTAGGAATATGAAAATCAATAACCAAGGAAACAGCACAGGGAAGGCTTATTTCCTCCAACAGTAACACTTGAGCTAGTAGTGATGAGGGACTGAGCGGAGTGTGGATTCCCTGCCCTGAGCCTCCAAACAGCAAGAAAAGAAGCAGGTTATCCAGTGATCCAAGCCACAGCTGTCCATAACACCTTGTGCAGAGCAGTAAAGAAGGGGTGAATGCCTGAGCAGTGCTGGGAGGTTCTTGGGGTACCTGTAGGCGTCTCAGGGATGATCTGAGTCTCTTTCACAAGGACAGAATTGCAGACTATTGCAATGACAATGTGCTTCCAGAGAAGTGCCGCTGCAATACACGCTCTTTCTCTGTCCCTTACCTCTTGTCAGCAGCAGCAAGGCAGCACCTACAGCCCTGATCCTCAGGGAAAGCAGTTACCTTCCCTTACCACTCTGCTGCACCTCACTCGGAGTGTGAATTCACAGCTGCTCCAGTATTAACATAAAGCCCATAAGCCTGGGCAGAGGAAGGAAGCTGAAGTGGCAGGGACTATGACAGATGTTGCAAAATGTCGACTTATTCATAACAGAAAGGCAGGCAATCTTTTGAAAGCTTTTTTTTTCCCCTCCCGCCCCATTTTTTTAATGTGCAGACTTCAAAGCAATGAATTGTGGCATCTGTAACAGCTACCAAACCGTGCCAGTTGAAGCCAGTGGAGCACAGTCTACAGTGATAGAATGCAAGTCATGCAATTATTTGAGTTTGCAGTCCTGGTTTTTGAAAAAACATATGGTCTGCAGCAAGGAAGCCAGGATATTTTAAAAGAGCTCCTACAGGGTTTCAAACTTTGATTTTACAGAGGTGTGGGAAAAGAAGCAGACTCTGATATTTAAATACATGTGTTGTCGTTTTGCTTATTGAAGAGAGCTGTGCTGTGCTTTTACATATGCAGGGTGTATCCTGAGTTTCTAAGATGCAGGCAGCAACATATAGGTATTTCACACATTTCCTCCTTTTTGTTAACATTCAGGGAAACAGTGTGCAGTATTAGACCCTTAATGGCATGAACTGCTTTTTAGAAAGTCTAACATATCAATGTGAGAAAATTCTTCTTAATTCTCACAATGAAACTGTCCATCTAAGTATTCTTATTCACTGACTATATACTGAAACACTGTTCTCAATGCAATGTGAGGATCCATGAGATCCCATCAGGACTTACAGGCCTAAAGCCTGGTGACAAAATGGTGTCAAACACTCTGGTTGAAACATCTGTCAGGTCAAAATGGATGATGAGTATGTGTGCTGTGTCCTTGCCTGCTCACATTGAGGGCTGCCAGAGCTGAAAGGCAAGCCTAGCCAAGCTGTGATACCATGAACTCCAGTTTGCATGTATTGATGATTTATACATGAAAATGTCCCTTCAGTCTCCTCATTCCCTCTCAACCATGAAGTCTTCTTAGTCTAAACTCCACCGTTTAAAAGACCTGAACCTCCAAATCAGGCTTCTGTGTTGGCATCTGTCTCCAGGACACTTTCTTTTAGGTTTGGTACCTATATTTGCTATAACAGAAAGAAAGCTATTAGCTGCTTTGTGGCTTTATCTTATAGCTAGCTACCTACAGTACTTCAAAAGCCCTTATCACTCTTGGATGTTGAAAAGCTAATCCTGGACATAAAGCAAGCCTTATATAAAGCATAAAAAAATCAACACTAGGCACCACCACAACCATGGTATAGGATGTTTCTGTTTATTACATGAGTTATAACTCCGCTTCCAGCGTCACTTTTTTTATTGTCTGCCTTTTAAATATATTTTAAGTATCTATTGCCCAAGGCTAAGCTCCCAGGAAGTGTGGGACACCTTCTCTAGCTTTCAACACCAGAAAGTATCCCTGTCACATCTGGTTTAAACCTACACCTGACACAAATCAGAGCCCTGACTAGTAACTCCTGCAACAGATCCAGATTATTTGACTGAGCTGCAGCTGCAGCAAAGCCCTTTGACCTCAAATACAAGGAAAGATATTAAACCTGTTCTGAAAAGTTGACTGGGTTAGCTTCAGAGTGTGAGATTTTAAGTACATATTTTTCATGAAGAGGAAAGAAACAACAGTTAGCTCAGAAAACTGGATTTGTTTCTTATCAGCAACCAGGTGCTGGTGCTTTAGGGGACTACCCAAACTCTTTACCACATGGTTGTGTAAGCTTTCACCAATCTTCTCCACTCACTACTCTCTATCTCCACAGTCAGTATATTCCTACACACATCATACTGGCCACTCAATTCTCTCTGGTTTAGCAGCAGTCATCCTCTATGAAGCTTCTGCAATCTTCTACTCCATGCCCATGGTAATTCAGAAAAGAGTCGTGCAGGATGGGAGACCCATCAAAGTAGTTTTATTTCGGGAGGCTGAGGGCCCAACCACTCTGCTTTCTGTTACACACTTGCTCAGAGATTTTGATGCTGCCTCAACTTTTCTTCTGGTCACCCTGGAATGTTTAAAGAGTTAAATGCATATTGCTTGGCTACAGGATCATTGAAGAAGGTTATGATAGATAACGCCTGCTAATATATGAGGTACATAAAAAAATCTATGCAAGAGTAATGCTATTTAGAGTCATGGAGAATGTGTAACTATCAAGAATGGCATGGTAATTATTGAAGCATGCAATGCAGGAGTGTTTCCTAGCAGGAAAATCTATGGCTTACGAAATCATCCCTAAAAGAAAGTTATCAGCAGCCAGGTCTCAGTCAACAGTAAAGCAAACAGAGTATGTTATAACTGACACAGAAATTACTTCTATCTGATTTTGCTTTGGTCCCCAGGAACCTCCAGTGTTCACATGGTTTGTACAGAACTGACAAATATTTGTAAAGTCACTCTCCTATTCATAGGAGAATCACTAGTTTTAAATTGTGCTCCCACTCTAAACAACTTTCTTCCTATGACTGAACCACCAAAGCCTTAACTCACACTCCTGTGCAAGGAGTCCTCTTGCCTAATGGAGTGTATTTGGATGTAGTTGGTAAGTCTCATCCTCTGCAAATTGCTGCAGAGAAGGAATGGAAAAGAATGCACTCAGTAGTGGTTAAAGTAAGTTCCAAACCATTTTGACATGTTTGGATTCTTGAATCTTGTCTTAAGGCTCTGTGCCCGCTTATAGAATAGAAGCTGAAATTTTCCATTTTGCAGCCTTGGAAAAGACATGGAAAAGGAGTAATTTATATTTGATTCGGTTTTATGCATCCTATAGTGGTGAGGAACCTTCTTCACCAGCCATTATGTGCTATGGGGAGATTTTTGCCTCTCTGGAGAATGAAGCCACTCAGATGAGGTAGCTTAATGAATCCTTTTGACATTACATAGGCTTTGCATGTGTGTAGACAATCTGCATGTAGCAGGTCTTGTGCTTATGCAAACTCTCAAGTAGCAAAAACCCAACGAATACAGCAACAAAACCAACTAAAACACAGTCCTTCCAGCTGCAAATTTGGTGTGCAGAAGCACACATGTAGGAGAGCAAATCAACCCCTCATGGCTCCTTTCAACTTTGTTTGAAGTCAGTAGCAAAATTCCCATTGAATTCAATAAGAACAAGAGGCAGCCCTTGAACTAGTAAAATGTCCTCATGAGGTTTTATAAGCTCTTTACACAAAACTTTATTCTAGTTGTATATTAAATACATTTTGACCCCATATCCATATACTGGATTGTGTGGCTGGTTGAGAATAATGTGACACCTCCACTCTGCCCAGGCCGGGACTGTCACTCAAGCCCTGGCTGTGCAGATGTCTGAGGGATTCCAGGTTACCTAAGCAAGTTTTGCTTTTCAGAGAAGAGCCACTAAAGAGAGGATGACAGCTCAAGTAGCTCATGTCCAGCTATTCAGGTGCAGGTTAGGTCAAGGCCATTTCTGATCCAGCCTCCCTCATGACAACAGACACGTGACAAATGTCCCAGTTAATTCTGCTTAGTTTTGTGGTAGTCTTGGACACAGATCATGACAGAGTATGAATACCAAGACTAGAAAACCTGGCACAGGAAAAGAATTGCATTAGAGCAGTTCCCTTTCACTCTTTTCTGATCCTGTCCAGAGAGTGGTGATGGGCAGCTATTCCTCTGCTTGAGGGTGCTCAGCTGTGAAATCTCTAAGGGATCACTCATGTTGCTTCAGCTGTTCTACATTTATATGAAGTCTCTGCAAATTTGTGAGACAATTTGGGAAAATTATTATACTTGGTACTTTGTCTGGTCTCCAGCTGACTCAGAAACCATGGTCACTGGGCTTTACCAGTACTGACAGGAGTAATGTTTTAGCCAAAAGCCAGATGGCAGAAAGTCTACACCAAAAATATGGCAAAGATGGTGATCAGCAAATATAAACACTGTTGGCCCTGGCAGCAGTAGAAGCTTCAAGGTGGTGATTTATACCTCTGTTATCTCTCAGTCTGGTGGCACCCAGATTAGGAGATCCATGTAGACCAGTCAGGAGAAACTCCGGGGATTCCAGGCAGCTCCATAAAACTGCTGCTCAAAGACTCCGTAGTGGCTCTAGAGAAAAGAATCCCCTTCAGCACAAATGCTGGGGTCATGAAGATGAAATGCACGAGCAAGTCAGCTCAGTCCAGACTACATAGCCCTGTGCTTCAGCCCTAAAAAAAATAATTATCAGATTGATCCACAATTCATATTCTCATGTTGAAAACATGAGCATTATCTGCCTCATGGGAATTTCTCTACAGAATATGGAGTGGGATAGAGACCAGAAGGAAATGGCTGCTTTATGGTTGATTCATCTACAAAAAGACGAATGTTCTGTTGTTTAAAATATTTACATGAAAATAAATTTTCTTGGATTTTTGAAATCTTCCTGATTAAATTGTACCCAAATACTGGAAGAACTACTTCAGGAAGACAGACACTATCATGTCAGGTATTGAAGTCCTTTGACTATCTGGAACAAAGGCAAAAAAAAAAGGTTTTGTGGAAAAATACACATTAGTAGGCTGAATTCATTAAATGCTAGTAATTTTAGCTCAGGTTAAAACATCTGAGCCCTCAATGGGTTCAAGGGCACAGTATTAATCAACAAAGAAAGTTTCTAATCGAATTTGGCCTTGGGAAATTCTCTTATATATTCTTTCTGGGTGATGTTATTGTTTTTGGGGAGCTTATCTACTATCTTGCTGGGAACAACTATCCACTTTAATAAAGTGCCTAAAATAATGTAATAAACACACAGCTTATATCAATAGCATCATATTTCCCCACACAGTATTTGTGTGTGGTTTAATTAGATGGAAGGATTACAGGAAAAGTTTGTGTCATAATGATTCTTTAAAGCGAAACCATAGATCAAAGTTCATAGCTGCCAAATATACAACTTTCAAAACAAGCTCAAGTGCTGCTATTAATCATGGCTGCTGGGAGATTTGATGACAAAGATTAAACTGCTGTAAAGGATACTGCTGTGCATCAGATTCTTGCAACTGTCATCAAATAGTCTGCCAGCTATTAACAGGTCAGAAGAGTTGTCCAGCATTTACCATGGGTGGCTCTGTCACTGCAGTTGGTGAGGCTGTCTATGCCATGGTGACAACCAGTGACACCCTCCTGGACAGGCTTTTGTGGGTTGTTATTTTTTATAGTGTGGCTGAAGCCTTAAGGTCTGCCTGTAGAGCAAACAAGAGGGAAACTGCACGATCTCAGCCTCAAAGAACTGTATCCTCACAGGAACATCCCTTGTGTGGAACATTTTCTCTCTTATTTTTCACATGGAGCACCTTCTCCTAACTGCATGTTAAGAGTGCCCACCTGTGGAGCCGAGGTGTTGTAAATTCACTCCTAGTTTATTTCTCAGCAACCACTCTGCAGAGATAAGTCCTCAGAGAGTACCTCAAGGAGCAGCTTTCACCCCGTTTGCAATTACACCAACCCTCTCTCCTTCCACACTGGATCATTTAATATCCCTGTGGGAAGCTACAGCTCTCACTTACAGAGAAACATAATATGAAGGATGTATGCAAAGCATACTTTGCAGGGTGGGAGCCAACAACCTGTGACCCACCAGCCAGGGCTCCGTGGTGGGTCATCGATGGCCATAGATGGCACGTAGAGAGTTGTTAACCTACAGACCTACAAAATGCTGCTGTCACTGCTCATGTGTAACAGTGTGCTTGAGAAGGGGCCTCTCTGAGCTTCAGCTCTGCCGAGGCTGAAACTGGTATCACAGTCTTGCACCGAGCTGGTGGTGGAACAGATGTGAATGACAGTCTGACGCAACAGGCAACTGGAGATTCAAATCCAAAACCACAGATTTGACTACAGTCTTCAAAGTTGAGGGGAGTTACAGATCTGAATCCAAACTTCACAGCTGCAGCCAGCTATAAAACAAACTTATCAATATAATGGGCTTAATTCAAATTACATCTAAATATCTGTCATCTCTGGGAAAGTCTGGAGACACATCTGGTTGGAAATTTTTCAGCATCATCTCATCTTTGCTAATAGCATCTATTAAAAAAATAAAAAACAAAAGCGACAACAACAAAAAACAAAACAAAACAAAAAAAACCAAACAAGAATGCAAGAATGTTAAGACTTAAAATGGATGACATTCAACCTTAGATTAAGTAGTTCAGGTTACCAAACTACTCATTCATTCTACCCAACCCTTCACAGATCACTCCTTAATCTAACTGTTCTGTCTTCTGAATGTAAGGATGTGACACCAGACAGACCATTTTTAAACATTCATGATGGTATATTTTAATGTCTTAAGGGTCCTTACTCATAGACCAGTCTTCATTTGCCTTAATTTAAATTTTGTTTTCCAAGGCTCCTCTCTTTCCACAAAAAAATTAGTGTGGGACTGGAACCTTCAGTGCTAAAGCCCACAGATATTTAGTCTGTTCTTCCCCTCACCAAATGTTCAGGAAATTAATATACCCAGCTATAGCAAAGTGAAATAAATGTCTGCTTAGATAATTGCTTTTATATTCACTGTAAGATGCTTTTTAGTTACCACCACAAGGATAACTGGATTGCATGGGCTTGGCCTGCAATGAATTCTCCTCAAGATCTGGTTTCTTAACACAGCTTTGGGGTCTGTTTAACACTTGTGAGGCAACACTTCTGCACAGGATTACTAGAACCACATAAATGGCATTTGCTTGCACGTCCTTGTGTGACAGTGACAGCACCCTGCCTGAGTGTGTTGCAGGTAATCCCTAGTGCTCACTGCATCAGCAAGGCCTTTATCACACAGCAACAGCAAACGTCTGGGGGATGTAACAAAGGGTCTTTGCAGATGTCTCTGGAAGCATTAGTGCCCATATTGCACTTCAAAGAATACAAAGACTATCTGGGAACACTTCCCTGAATTGGGATCCATTTTTCTGCTTTTCTGTTTTCTGCCATCTTACATTTAAACATGGCATCTGGTTTTCTTCTTACTAAGAGCCATACACCAAGTATAGCAACCAGGAAAGGGTGGGGAGGTGTTTTCCTTTGGGTTACTGAAAAACATTGCCTGAGGAATGGAAACACTGCTTTGATTGTGATACAACTTCTATTTTTATTACTTTTCTCTGTAAAATACAATAAAAACATTGTGGGGAAATATATAGTCAATTATCTGCAGTGGCAAGGATACACCATCCATCGGCAGGGCTTCTTGGGGATAGAGCAACGAGTTGCAACCTTGTCTTGTCTTTCAGTCTATGGCTCAAAAACTGCAGAACCACAAATTTTAAAACAAAATATGTGAATGTGAAATGCAAAAAGCCAGTTATCCATCTGAAAAACATCACAAAAGGACACAAAAATGGCCAAGACCATTATGACTACAGCTGCTGTGTGGGTAAAGCACGCCGGAACAGAAAGGGGGATGTCTTAGGGTCTGAAAATGTGGTATCCATAAAGCTCAAGTCAGTGGCAACATTACCACTGGCCACAGCGGGTCCAGGTTTCCTTCAATGTGCTCTAAATTTATTCTTGGCTCTCTATTATAGCATCTAAATAAAACCAGTGGTGTGCAAATGAACATAAGGGCGTGGCTTAGTCAAAGTGGCAGCAGCATTGGCAAAGGCCAAGTCTGTGCTGGGTTATGCTAAACATTCACTGCCATGGCCCAGCTTCCAGGTAGAGCAAGGACTTTCACATCACACTTTATCCTTCCTGGCTAGCCTTTGATGTCAGTTCTCAGTTTAGGCTACAGCCTCCTGTGAGAGGTGCACTGAGATATGCTTGGATAGAGCTGTACATTGTGGGTGCCACCACAGCACCTGTGACATTCCAAAAGTGTGTGGTGGCACTGCAGGCTCCATCTGTGCGATCTCCATGTCTCCTGCCACTCGCTGCTGCAGAACTGGAGCCCAGGCGCCTGTCTTGAAACCTGGGTGCTACCTCCAACATTTAGAAAGGCCTCTAAGAAAAAAATTGGAAATTTATCCATCTCATGGAAGCTTAATGTTTATTCTGCAGTAGTGGAAGATGTGAGATATTAACTATTTAAGTGCCAATAAACCTCTGAAAGTGACACAAATGAAATTCAGGTGAGTGTTTCTATATGCCGACAGTGTTTGAGCAGATTTACTGATGCTTCTTAAAAACATTTACTTTATAGACTTAAAGTTCTAAAATTGAGCCAGAAGATTCAGATTCTCATTTTGCTGTAATTGCTCTGTTTGGGCACCAGCTATGTGAGATGGTTTTATGGCCAATTAAACTCTGCTTTTCAAGAGTAAGTGGTGAATATGTAGGATTTCAAGAGTAAGTGATGACTGCAAAGGACTTTTTTTTTTTTGGGTAACTAACACCTTTTCAGAGTTTGAACACAACAGCACTGACAAAAAGCATTTAAAGCATCTTGAAACTTTCTAGAAATGTTATTTCCTAATGATGCAAGTCATCACCTCTTAGAAGCATGTGTCACCTTGTCAAGTCAGTGTTTTGAATCAACCATGTAACTGAGGAATATGATGGAACATAAGGCCAAAAATGAACTTTCCTGTAGTTCTGCATATATTAAATTGGCATATCTACAACTTTGTGTTAGATACAAGGCAAAATATTGAATCATGAGGATCACATTCATGAAGAGATCAACTGACAAATTAACAGGTTTTGGACCTGAAGTGCAGAGTCAGCCCCAAAAAAGCACCAATTCATTATGATTAACTGCAACCTTTTTAAACATACTTTTATACAGATTAATTAGATATATTATCTTTACAAGAAAAATATACCCATCTAACTTGTGAGCTACTTCTGAGGATGATTTATATTTTTTCTGTTGAACTGCTTAAGGTACAGGCTTACTAGCATTAATGACAACAATGTCCATGACTTTCAAGTTGCTCCAGTTGTCTCTCTGCTGAAGCAGAAATGAGCCTTCTTAGAGTCTGATGGTGCTATAGAAAAAAATAAAATAAAATAATAATAAAAAAAGGACTGTTCTTTTATTAAAAACAGAAGCTTTCATTCTCCCTGGAGGCCTGATATTTATGATCAAGCATTTCATGCCTACTTCTCTTGTCCTAATTCTGGTCATTTGCAACAATGCTGGTGTTAAGTGACTATGAAACCCTAGTCTCTGAAGTAATCAGATTTTCAGGCCCTGTGCCCTACGTCACATGGAATCGTTTATTGCAGTACAATAGGAAATAAGGCCACTATGCCTAACAGTATTCCTGGAGGGAGAAATGCTGCTCATTGCTGAGTAACAGTATACCCAGATGATTATTGGTTGTAAATTCTGCCTTCAAAATCAATGGCTTCTTGCATTTAGAACTAGCAGAACCACAGGGCAAATTACCAAGGAAATACAGGGAGAGAAAAAGTGCAGAGTACCAAGCTCCTGCTCAAGAAACTGGTCACATGGAAGTGCTAACTTCTCAGATCCAGTTGATACAGGGCAGCTGAACTGGTCTTGGCAGCTGGGATGACATGTGCTGTGAGAAGTACCAAAGTTCCATCACTGGCTAAAGACCCTGGCAAGCAGCTCAGTCCCTTTTCCCCACATAAAAACCTCACAGCTCTGCTTTCAGCTGAGTATCTCCTTAGACACAGCATTTGTTGGGACGATTCTTTTGCATAGAAATAACAAGAGAGGTTCAACTGCAGTTGGTTAAAGAATTGTTGGCTTGTTGGAGCTTGTTTATTAAGACTCTGAAATTCAGAGCTTACCTTGGAGTCACTGCCTTTGGTCTTGCTGAAGCTGTAGTGAAAAAAATAGGTCCAAGCCTCTCAGTTTTCCAAATGTAGTAAAAAGTGTTTGAATACACACTTTAATATATTTTCTGTGGCATTTTTGTAAAATACAGATATATAATTATAGATATAATGCATATATAGCATTTGCTGTATTGATAAAAAGCTAGTCTTTTCACAATGACAAACCAGTATTTACAATATTATTCAAATTTTAAGGAACAAATGAAACAATATTGTGTGGTTATATGATAAGAATAATTTGAGGAAAAATAAGAGACCAGTTCTAAAAAATTCCCAGACAATAAAGTACATAGTCTTGACAGGAGCACCACCATGAAACTCCATGCACAAACCTTTTTTTTTTTTATCTCTTCTTATAGGAACATGCATGATTTAGCTCTTCCACATTTCTTTCTAGTCACAGCTCTTAAGTTGATATGGCTATTTATGCTTCTTCAAGTAAGGATTAATTGTACCATCTTTCCACTTAAGTATTTTTCAAACTGCAAAATTCCTAAGCTTTGCCTAGAGCAGGAAAAACTATATGCACGTTATGTCTTAAGTTAAACAAATAGAGCTATGACAATTTGCATAGCTGAAAATTTTCCCATCTTCTACACACCTTAGAACCATTTCACAAACCAATAGCATGAGTCTGAATAGTGTTCTTAGCATTGCAGGTCTTTCCTAGGAAGTTTGCCTCAAAGAACACTGCACTGCCAAGACCAGTGACAGAGCTGAAGTACAAAAATTTACTTTGTTATCCTCATATATGAACACTACCCAGCGATTCATCTGTAACATACTGTCCACAGCACAGCAAATGTAAAGATGATCTTCATCTCAATGTACTGTCACCCTTTCCTCAGAGGAAGAGAAGTGCTATTATCAGATTTTCCAGAAGAAAAAAGTCTGATAGAGACTGAGTGAACCTAGGTTTACTCAGAAAGGTCACTTAGAAAGTTTAAGACAGCAAAGAAGTAAGCCCACATCACCTCAATTGCATCATCTTCTCTTCCTAAATTTGAAAGAGAACTTTATATGTATCTTTAACAGAAACAAGTACATAACCAACAGAAATAAAGCATTCCTTAGGCACAAGCTTAAAGATTGCTGTTCTATTCCCAGATAAGAGGAGGTAGCAAGAGGGCTGTTTCTACATGTATTATCTCCATCCCACTGAAGAAATATTAGCTGAAGTGAGTCTTTTTTTAATTGAGAGTGGGTGAGCCCACTATTTGCCTGAAAAGATATAGGAACACTTGAGACACATGAAAATTCACCTTCACTAAAAAAATCCAACAAACGTAAACCTGAAAGACCTTAATCTCCTTCAATGCTGTCTGGGGAAGCAGTTTCAAGCACATCTGTACCCACCTTAGAATGACTTTACATCACCTGCACAACATTAATGAGGATTAGCATACCGTTGAAGGTGACCTGTTCTCTCAAGCACTAAAATTTGCTTCACAACCCCTGTGGTTCAGCTCTGACAGAGAGGCAGCTTCTGCAGAAGAACTGATACACACCTGGGCTGTGCAGGTGCAGATGAGGGCAGAAATTTCACCATGATGTTCTCCTGTGTCCTTGTCCCTCTGGAGAAGTCTGGTCAGGAGCAGATGGTAATCTACATTCTTACAAGTGCCATTTAGAAACCAGAGGTGGGAATGAAGGAAACCTCTCCTATTCCAGGACAAAACCAGAGCAACATGAAGGCAGCTATGACAGCATTCTGCTTCCAGAAACACTTTTGGACAAACTGGGTCATCTGCCTAATTGATACAGGTGATGTATTTTTGAAATACTGAGGATGCAGAACCTTTTGCCCTTATTAAAAAAAAAAAAACCCAAAACCAAAAAACAACCAACCAAGCAAACACAAAAGAAAAAACCAAATCCAAAACACGTCACACACACAAAACAGGTCAAACCAAGAACGGAATTTCTCATCCTGCTCACTTTTTTTTTCCTAAATCAAACTGAATTTTCCTTTAAAAAATAAAAATACAAAAACAAAGATACATTAGAATATCCTACTGTCCAGTAAATGTCTTATAGGCAATATTTATGGAGGAAAAAATGCATCGAGCCCTACCTTTGACAAAAATTAAGCACCCCAACATTCATTTCAAAAGAATGCTGCTTCTAGTGCTGTTGGTTTGAATTATTCCTATCACCACAATTTGAATATGCATTATTTGTCTTCAAATATATAATCATAAATCTAGACTAATGCTGAAAAAAACAAATCCTAGTGAGAATGCTGTGCCATTGATAAGCTAAAAACAGCATATCATGAGAAGGCAAACTAATCTTTCCATTTACTTTGTAAATAATCCATTACTAAACTTCTATTTTAGGCTGGATGCTTGATGCTTAACACTAAGAAGTCCAAATACCCTTTGTATCCCTAATAAGAGAAGAAACTTGTAAAATGTCTTTGGTTCATCAGCTTATTGTATGAATGTTTTAAAGAAACTCACTAGTACTATAGGAAATATAAGTGGGCTTTTTTGTGTTGTTTAATACTCCAAGTGTCACTTCATTCTTTAAAGGGGTTAGAACAGAGGAGGGGGAAAGGGGAGGAAGTCTTACTTAATTTGTTGCATATGTCCCAATGTGTTATACAACTAAGTGTATTATACCAGAAAACTAAAGCAGTCTGCACCGCAGCAAACTCTGTGTAACTCAAAAGAGGAGAATAACCTGGCCACAAGCAAGTCAAAATTTCAGTGAAACTTCCTCTCATATTATATATACACACACTTTACAAGCTACATCGAGTGTCCTTTCATATTCCAAAAGAAATACATTGTAGACACCAAACATACTGTACTTTTACTTAAAGGCTTCATCAAACCATATGTGCAGACACTTGAGAAGACGAGAGTGTCAAGCTTCCTAGGGTCCTAGAGTCAAAGAAATTCTGCTGCCCCCCACTGCTAAGTAAGTGCACTCCTTCCACGGGGGGCAACATCTGCCGATCCGTCATGGTTCCACTTGGCGAGGACCCCAAGAAACTTCCTTGGGAAGAAACGATTTTCTCAGGACTGGCAGCCAGTTTAGGGGATGTGGAAAAGTTATATCCATAGAGCGCACAGGGACTGTGCAGTCTAAACGTGTTGTAGGAGCCTTGGTGGCTTTGATTGGTGGTAAAGGCATTGCTGGACGGGGAAGGCATGATGTACTGGAGCTGTGGAGACATCCCTGAAATCTGCATGGATAAGCCAGTCTGCGGGCAGCTGAATGCATCCCCATCATTGCCACTCATAGACATATTCACAGTCGTGCTGCTGGACACACCGACATAGGAGGGAGTCCTTGGGGGAGCGAAGGTCTCGCTGCTCTGGTTGGTGAGCCGGTTGTAGGTTTCAGCCAAGGAAGTGCTGTATCTGTTCAGGGTCAGGCCTGAGCGGGCACAGGCTGTGTAGTCAGCTGGAGCAAGGGTGCACAGCTGGCTAGTGTTGGGACTGAGGTGGAAGGCTGGAGATGAGCAAGGGGAGCCCGATAAAAGGTGAGGGTGGGTAGATGGCACTCCACTGCCAGATCCCTGGAGTAAAGTAGAGGAACCTGCATTTCCTGGAAGAGAATATTACAGTGTAAGAAGCACATTGGGAAAGGTCCACTTCCTAGCTGAAAGATCAAGACCTTCATCTTTTATAATAACCCTTGGGATTAAATCCAACTCAAATTAATCAAAAACTTTTACATACGTGTGCAGGAGAATGTGTGAGTAAACCACATGCGTGTTTCTAAAGAAACAACTTGACCAAGAAAGAGAATTGAAGTTATGTTTTTACAACCATCACTAAGTACTTAGAGCTACTGCCCAAAAGGTTAACTGCTTCTTATATGACATGGAAGAAAATTGCATGGCAGTTAAGATGGAGCCAAGTGAGTACCACATCACAGGAAGCTTTCTTCAAAATTATGATTTTTGGCTTGTCTACACTCTTGCTACAGTCCAGAATGTGTTTCAAGTGCTCTGTGCCTGACTGTCACTGTCAGAACACCAGCTGAGGAACTAGCTCCTTAGCTCAGAGGCTCTCACAGATAAGAGCTTCAGGAAAGTTCCCAAATTCAGAACAAAAAACTTCTGACTTCAAATCAAAAAATTCTGAGAACAACCAAAAAAATTCGGAACAACTTCAGGAAAAGTGTGAGCTGAACACTGCACATAGCTGCTTCATTTCTTTAATGGGTAGGTTTGCAGCAAACTGTTTGCAAATTGCTCGTTTGCTGATATCAGAACTTTTTATATTACAAATACCAGCACTGAATGCTCCTGAAAACACACTGCTTGCTGCAGGTGAAGCCTTTCTGAAAGTCTCCCAGCTGAAAGGAAGACTTTCTTTTCTTAAAAAAATGCATCTTCCTGAAAACTGAGTGTAGAAAAATTAACTGGGGCCTTTTACAGTCTCCCAGGCAGAAGACACTTAACAAGGAAAACCTTCTGTTTATGAATCACATTAACAATCAAACAGCTTGATGCTGCAAAGAGAGAAGTTATGTCAGTAAGTTAACAGACTATTACAATAGGTGAGCTAGTAAAAAGAAAAATACATTAATAAAGAACACTGCCTGCTGTTGCTTCTCTGTTAACAGGACACCACAAGCACAAGGCATCATTAGACACTGCCACATTACAGAAATCCCAGTATAAGACACAGCATAAAAAAATGAATAATGTTAAAGAATAGGCATGTACAACTTTCCAGTAGCTAGAAGGTTTACATCACTTCTGTAAATGCCTCCCATGCAAAACCAGGACAGTCTCCTAAATGGATTAACTGCATCATCAGTTGCCTTTCAGTCTTACACAGTCTGACAAGGTATTTCAGGTCTCATTCTATCTTCTCATCAAAGGCCTTTTTAATGAGACTGTCCCTCACCCCCATGCTATTCCCAAAACTCTGTCAACACTCATCCAATGTATCTGTGACTTGGCACAAAACCTCCTTTTAGTTGCCCACATCAAGGACTGATAGTCAAGATTTCTCAAAGGAGTGAACCAAAAAGGTGACAAAAGTGATTTCCCTGAATTTTTCTACATTCTGGATTTTTGCTCTGAAGGTGCTTAACAACTTTGCAATCAATACATTATCAAGAAACCGGACTGGATGTTTGTAAATTTGGTAGCAGAAAATGCAAAGGACTGGGAGCAATATGTCTGATCTAGCTGGGAAAAGGTTGAGAGGTTTTCTATGTGCATTGGCATATACTCTGGAAATAAAAGAACTCAGAAAAGAGTACAGAGTTTCCACACTCTGTCCAAAGGAGCCATTTAAATATGTTTCTCATTCATGACACTACCTGCACAACGGGGAAATGGAAACATAGAGGTTTCCAACAAAGAGTAAAGAGCAGAAAAAAGCAAAATGGAGAGGAGATCCATTTCTTTAAGCTCTAGGATGCAGATGAAATTTGTTGGCCCGCTTACTGAACAATTTTCAAATCTTTAAGAATCAAGAAGGGATTCTAAGAAGAAAACAAATTAAGCTTCCTCCTATAATAATGAGTTACTCCTAATTACATTACTCCTAATAATGAGTAAAAATAATTTACTCATTATTTAAGAGGACATTTCTTCTCTTATTCCTTTTTTATTTTTTTTTCCTTAAAAACACAAGTAATTCCTACACTGCAGTTTGGATGTGTACAACGGAAGTAATCTGTAAGCGATCTCTACTTTTGTATCTATCCAGAGCACAACACTAAGGAATAGGTTATTCAATCCTTAAATAACTGGCATTCTCCCCCACATATGATCTTTCTTTACAATCTAACATTTTTATTGCCATGGTGGTTGAGTTAGCATTAGTTTTCTAACTTAGAATAACTCTGCTGAGGGGGAATAGCTGCACTGTGTGTAGCTGGTTGTCTTTGTCTTGTGAGTGACACACATACCTAGACTTTTGTAAGGTATGATGGGCAAAGCTTCATCTTTCATTTTTGTTTTTAAAGAACACAAAAACACTCATTACCTTGTTTGGGTATCCCAGGTATGTCTTCAAATGTAAGTGTCCTCAGTGAAGGTCTCCAGAAGGCATAAGACTCTACCAGAGCTTCCAGTCCCATTCTATTTAGAACAAAAGAATCACAGTGTCATGAAAACAAGCTGTATTTTGCCACACATCTCTGGATACTCTACCTCAGAAACATATAAAAATTAGTAGCATTTCAGGATTATTCTCAAGTTGACTTTGCTTTTTAGAAAAGAGCCTTATAGCCTATTCCTACAGGAACCTGCCACCACTGGGCTGACAGCACACAAAGTGTTTTCCAATTCCAATTCTACAAGCCTGGCTCTCTATTTCAGTATTTTGGGCCTTCTGGGAGGGCTGTTTGAGTGGGAAGATTTGGCTAAAATGATTTAAAATTTTTTGCTAGTATGATATTTCTTAAAGAGATCATCCCTCTGGCAGTTGAAGTTTTAGCTGCCAGAGGGATGATATGCTATTTCTTCCAAGAATAAAAGTGATCCACTGACAACTTCTATTAAAACAGGATTCCCAGTCATTACTGATGAGCTGCAAAATCACACTTAGCACATGAGCAAGGCAGGGATGTACAGCTATTTTGCTACTAAAATCATGTATAAAACAACATTGTTTTGCTAAGAAAAATGCCTTTAGAAACTAAAAGTCTTTGCTCATTTTATTGCAACAGTGTCCTGAGAAAAAAGAAGTAACTGTGTAGACAATGGTGGCAGACACTATTTAGAAGAATCTCTGTTTCCTGAAGATAAAGGCCCATTTGTTTTCTGACAATTATTTATGAATAATACACCTCAGAGGTATATAAACTTAGAGGTATACTTTTGCTGTTAATTTTGGCTGCTGGGCCCCAGAGGCCTGTTGAGTGTCAGCCTCAGGCACACACCAAATTCAAGTGCTTGCCTTTGAGCAGCAGTACTTTGTAAACTTGAATTATGCAAACAGCCCAGTCTGAAGCAACTGACATGTTCTGATACTACTCCTTCCAGCAGGAACACAAATGTCTGTCAGGAAACACTTACAAAGCGTTTATTAGCTGAACCTGGACTAAAAAGATAGCCTTAATTTTCTGCAGTAATGGTGAATTTTCCTTTCTAGTTAAAGTGGAGATAAAAGCCACCTCCTGGAGGAGTGTAGCCAAGGCGATAATTTATACAAGATGCCTTTGAACAATTTCCACATTTTATCACCACCCTAATTTGCGCTATCAAATGCCCAAGTTTATTTAACAGAACAGTTATGTTTTTCCCGAAGTATTTAAAGGCAGAAATTCTGGTCCTTTCCTGGGTAAAAGTTTTTACAGGGTCAAACTTAAGGCCCAACTGAAGAATGAAACTATTCTCAGCACCTAAATTCTGCTGCACTTTGCAAATACACAGGGAATGTTTTTAAAAGGTGAAGCTACTGATTTCTGTAAAAAGGCCTGTGGGACTGAATTGGAATGACCTAGAAAAGCATATTTTTAACTAAACAGAATTACTGCATGTAGTAGTGCAGAGTGGGATAGCTGCATTAAAACAATATTGAAAAGCTGGATATAATTTTACCACAGTATTTTTTTAAACTTGTTGCAGACTAAAATGCCTCAATGATAAACACACCAGCTAGAACAATGAGGATAACAGAACCTTAACATTTAATTTCAGTATTTAGTGACAGAGCAAAATAACAATCCACTGAGTATACCAATAGAAATTTTCCTTGACAACTAAAATTTTCATTTGAATTCCCAAACATACTTATCCAGCAACGCAGACTATAAAAGAAAACAGCAATACTGACTTCAGATGATGTCTGAGTGCTTTTACTCTACAAACACACTCATACAGAATTGACTCTGCAAACTCCTATTTGTTGCAAATTGATGTTGTTTTACTGAAGGCTGCTCCAATTTAGAGATTTTCCATTTTAGAGAGTCTCCATTTTAGAGATGCTTCCTTCAAGACTTAACTTCTTAATCCATTTCTGTAAAAAATAACTTCCAATCAAAATACCCTGCTTTTTTTCTAATGCCTGAATTAGACTATTCCTAGCAGCCAAACAAACAAACAAAAAAAAAAAACTCTCATGATACTCCCAGTCCCATAACTGTATTTGTGTGGTTGCAGATGCAGTACTCATCATCCTCAGGTAATTCCAGAGCTGTCCCACCACATTAAAACCTGTTCAAAACTAGTTTCTGAACAATTATTTCATTTCTGTTTTAAAAGGTATCTTCTCTTGTTTCTTATGACATTATGGAAGAAATTCTAAGTCCACCTAAATTTGCACATTTCAGATGATCAGAGTTTCACTTCTTAGGAGGTTCCATAGTACTTATTTTATAGTTCTGCAAACAGCAAGCATAGCAGAGACACTGCCTATGAGAGACAGAGAGCTTTCAAACAGGGCACGTACAGCAACCCTTTTCTCCCTAAAGTACACACAGCATGTTTTGCTTCTTCAGTCACTGCGTTTACCTGGAAGCTACTGTTCACTTAATTTCTAATCAGGAGGCTACAAAAGAGGGCAAAGCTCTATTTATGTCAGTGGCCACAGAACATGGATACTTACTTCTTGATAGAAGACAAAATCTCAGACATACTGAAAAGATACTTACAGTGAATGCCTGTAAATCTTTACAACTACATCATCCCTTCTATAAGTATTCCTTTTCCAAAAACTGCTCTCATTTGCTGTCCAGTTTCAGGTTTTATGTAACTCAGTTTTTTTTTTGTAAAACAGGCTTTAATGCTGTAGCTTCTGCTAACAGAGAAGCTCAATAAAACAACTATCAAAAAGAAACCCTGTGATCATTCCTACCAGCACAATCTTCTCCCTTCTCTGCAAGGCCTGGTCATAAATATAGCATCTGCAGGCACCAAACACAATGTGGTAGCTGGAACTGATGTATACTATACACCACAATGAAATACTGCTTTTTTTTTTTTTTTTT
>WBNO01004498.1:216921-230375 GCA_013400575.1 Peucedramus taeniatus
AGCATACAATTCAAAATAGGCTTAGGTAGCTTGCATGAAACAGTCGTCGTATAAAATACCTCGTTGGCACTGGCAGCCCAGCCCAGACCTAAGTCTCCACTTTGCACTAGGCAGATTTTCCACTGCTATTTTGAAAGATTCAAGGATCAAGAGAGAATAAGCAATTAATCAGTCCATCTGGCACAGAAGAGGTGGAAACCAGTCTCATTTCAAGGTCTTGTATAGCCTGCTAGAAAAGGTATTCACCTAGGAAGCGGATTTGAAACTGCTTAGACTAAACAGACATTGAACTCAGGTCTCCCACCTCCTAGGCAAGTGTACTAAACATGAGGTTACTGCACAAACAAGTTTCTCCCCCTCAAAGAGGAAACAAGCCATTAACCCATGCTGTGTGCTACTTACATGCAAAAGAACCTGAGCTTGTAGTTTGACAATGGTATCTACAGCTTGTCTACAGCCAGGAGAAAGAGGAGATTTCAAGCACAGCCTGAAATCATGGACCTGAGTATACATTAAGTCCATTTGCAGCCTTCATGGCATGCCACTGCTTCCACTGAAAGGAAACTTGAGTACACGAGTCAAGCTGAGTGCCAGTCTGTTCTTGACCTAGATGGTCAGAGGTGTAGCAATGGGAACTCCCCAGAGAGAATATTACTGGGAAGTCTGAGTGGTCCCTCAAGGAGTCTGAGTTCTCAAATTAGGTTGTCTGTAAGTACAAGTGTTGACCTTGAACAGCCTTCACAAAGTGATTCTGTCCATCTCCAGTGATTCTGCCCATCTCCTTCCCAACACCTACCTGTTACGGCCTGAGTCTCTAAAGCCTTTGGCGAATGGATTCCTATCAATCTTCAGACGAGTTATCTGTGAATATTATTAAGAAAAATTATTACCTGCAAACTCAGATAAGTAGCACAGAAATAACTCTACTGACAGACAAAAAGCTGACAGAGGAAACATCTTCATATTTGTATGGTTTAAGATGGCTGTCCTGAAACATAGCAAAATAAGGACCAATCTTCTGATCATTATTTTTGCGCATCCCTGGAGAAGTTAATAGGTATTTAAAACTGCCAAATGGCAGCTGGAATTACTGAGAAAAAACTTCAGGCAAATGTAATTCTTCACGTAAGAGTGTACACTGTCTAACTGTAATAAAATTTAACTTATATTTTATTTCTGTACTGGTCAAGAAGGAAATGTGAAAAGAGAGATTATCTCTAGGTTATTATTCTCCATGAAAAAAAAACCCAAACCAAACCAACCAATCAACCAAAAACCCAGAAAAACACACCAAAACCCAAATAAATGTAATTTATTTTAATAAATGGGAAAGTCACCAAATACTTTTATTTCAGTATTTACATGACTCTCCTGCTCTTCTCTTTGTAAAGTTATTGATGTGTATGTAATTTCAAAAAATACAGCTGCAATAATTTATATGGAATTAATAAAATGCTACAATACTAAATATGGTGTCATTATGTATGCTAAAACTTAAACAAGAGGTAGAAAGAGCTGAGTGACACAACCTGCAGTATACTTTTGACTTTGAATCCGTGTGGACCCAGATAAATTGTCCTTAATAATATAAGCTGAATGCAGTTAATAAAAACAGCTGCAACTTTCTTTAGAACTCAGCTTCTCTGTTAAGGTCCTGGGAGTATTAAAAGCACTGGAGTCGGGAACAAAAGTGCTTTAAAAATTCTCTCCAGACACGTCGATGTAGATACATTTAAAGGTACAGAAACACCTTTAAAAATTAGACTGCTCTTTGCCTTGTTCTTCAATGCTGTGTTTATAATCAAGACACTATTAAGCGTGCCAACTGGACTCTGTGATCTCCATAATAAGAAAGATTTCTTACATGCAGCATCTCTGAAGGCTCAGCTATAGCCTCCAGGCCCTACAACAATACTAACCGTGAAAGCTACTTGTCGTAAAAAAAGGGTTTTCATCATTCTATTTCAATAAGTGATATAATGAAAGTATCTGCTTTTCTCTATCTCTTACATCTCTGGTCTGCTCTGAAAAGCCTGTAAAGCGCTAACCAGAAAGCCCAAATTACCTGTTGATTTTGGTATGCTGTGACAGTAGTGAAGACTGTCTCTGGGAAGGAGAAGGCTTTCACCCCTTCTCCTGAAGGGATGGGCTTGACAGGGGACAGATCATCGCCACAGTCCTTTCGGATGACGTGGACACGAGGCTGATATTTATGCATAGAGTGAAGGATAATCTATGCAGTCATGGAAGGAAAAAGATAACATTTGTTAGAAAGGACACCCTGCTGTTTCAGGACTAATAGCTTTTTGGAACAGATTATGGTATGTGTTTACCATGCCACTTACTGGAAATCAAATGTTTTCTTTAACCTCTGAAGGTTCTTGTTACAGTAGTCTAATCCCTGTGCATTTCTGTTATTGCCAACCCTAAGCATTTAAAAATTACAATTCGGGAGCTCCAAATTCAGAGATTGGCTCAACTGAAACTGGCTCAAAAAAAGGAAAAGAAAAATAAAAAACAAAAAGAGAAATCAGGAGTGAAGTCCAGGTCCCACTGGAATTATGAAAGCTTTGTCACTTTTTTCCACTGAAGTCTGGATTTGAACTAACAGGATTAACAGCAGCAGAAATTTGCCTTTTGTTTTTGGAACCTTCAGGATGTACTATTGGAGCAATGTTTTTCCTTCTATCCCAAAGGCAGGAAACAAATCTTGGTTGAAACACAAGCTGAGACTCTCTCACTCTGAAGAGGCATAAACTGAAGAGTAAAATGATAACAAAATCCAAGAATCCAAAGTGCTAATAACAACTGATCTATAAAACAGACAATGAATTTCAATATAAAATCCCTCCCAGCATACGAAAAACTCAAGCAAAAATAAACCATAAAAGAGAAGTGGATGAGCTCACACTGTATAAAATTAAACACACAAATACCTCTTGGTACTGCACCCCAATTTTAAAGGAGATTTAAAATACAGATTTTTTCTTCTATTTTACTCCACTTCAGCTAACCACTATTAAAATAAAAGATTTCAAGAAAAAAAAATTAAGTTCAGCTATTATTGTTGGAAGCCCTAAGAAATTAGTAACTTGATAAATAAATGGCTATTGGCCTGTGGAACCACTAATCAACATTCTGGGGAAGCTTTTTAATTTCCTGCTCCTTGAGTAGGCTCAGAACGTGCCTGTGCTCAAGCACTCAACAGAGCCCCTATGTCAGACACCATGGAAGTTCATTCCTCCAAATTACATAAAGGACATTACATTTGTTTGGATAAACTACAGTTTGGCTAGTTTAATACACTTGGTCCTGGCCAGAATACATGACCCTGTTTTGGTAAGGCCAGTTTCTGGATAATCGAGGGTTTTATTAGCCTTCAAGTGAGGTTTTGACAATGACATCACAGGCTCCAATTAATTTGCTCAGGGAGTGCCCTATGGATGTTCTCATATGAAGTCTCTTTTGAGTTTCTGAACAGAGCAAGATTTTTTATCGTGCAAAAGCATTTTCTCTTTTACAACACTCCTTTCAGTTCTCCAGTGGCAAAGATCTACAAAATGAAAATGCTGAGAGGACAGCACATTCCTCACCCTGTTTTCCTGTGAACACCCAGTGGTACCAGGGGAGATACTGGTGCAACAGAAAAAGAAATTATCAAGAAAAGATGTTGCACAGTTCAAATCCACTGCTATTCTGTGCCTTGCCATTTGTCTGGGTGCCACTGAGCATGCCATGTTCTATCCCACACGGATTACTTGACCCCATCAGCTCTGTGGTGCAAACCACTGCTGGCCCACACATCAGGGATAACCCTGGCAGCTACAAAGAGCTCTGCTCACACGTCAGAACAAGTGAAATCAAAGCAGCACAGAGATGAACACCTCCCACTGCTTATCTGGGTGACTATTACAGCTAAACTGATCCATGTCATCTCTTAAGAACAACTTGTCTGGCCTCTGTCCTGTAGTGAAATTTCCTCTGCTGACACACTGATTTGGAAATTAGCAAATCCATAGCAATAATTTTTTTCTTGATTTCGTACCATGTCTTCTAACAATGGGATCTTTGTTAGTGATCTGACAGACTCCGTACTCTAAGTAATGCATAACTGCAAAGCCCTTGTAAATTAAAGAGCAACATATGAAGACAGGACATAAAAGCAGAGGGAGATGCAACATCCACTCCAAAAACAGCCCTGCTCTACTATTCAAAGCATCACCTAAAGCTAATGTGAAGAAAAAGTTAAGGGAAAGGAGATTCCAGCTTTTCATTTCATAGTGCTTGCAGATTTAAAAGCACCAACGGGATCTAACAGTTTACCTGTGGAAACAGCAACTTTCCCTTCATGCCCCAAAAATCCACCACCAAAAAACCCCAATCATAAATCCCACTGTGTTCCCAAATATGAACTGGCATTACATTCAACTCACAGCTGAAGAGCCTGCCTCTCTCTCCAAAGTCCTCACAGAACAAGATCAAAACACTTCATGCAGGAATAAACCTCTCTCACAAAAAGTAAAATTAAGCTTTGGCCACAGCAGCTGTCAAGAAATCATGATCAGACGGAAGACACGGCAGCAGGGAGCTCACAGGTAGGAGGCAGAGCAAAGGCCACCAGAACACCTGCAGCCACACAAAGCTGGGATTACCTTTGCAAGGCCTTTTGAGAGCTGCTGCCACGATGAGGCCTCAGAGCTGACCATGAGCATGGGCACCACCATGGCACAACCATCTCAGCCAGAACAAATGAGATCCAGATACTCCTTCACAGGGGAGACGCCAATCCTCCAGCAAATTGGCAGTGCCAAGACTACACAGTCACCTCCCCACTACCAACACAGTCCTTGCTGCTGTTTTTGCCAAAAATCCTCCTTTATCCTCCCTCCAAAGCACAAGCACTCAGGCTCTCTGCAGCTGGGGGGCTGAGTGGGGCTGAGGAGCATGGATTCCCTCTTTACTAAGATGAAAACTGCAAGTGCAAATACTGATGTTTCACAGCTTTTCATTGTGACAAGAACATATAACTGCCCATTGACTGTGAGCAGAGTCTGGGCAAGACTCTGCTCAGACTTGGAGCCAAGTCTGGGCAGAGTTACAGTCTGCCTCTGCTTCCAGCCTCGCCCCACTTTCAAATGGGGAAAAAACCCACCCCAACCACCAAGGAACAATTAACACACTAACAGCCTCATTTTCACTAAAAGTTAAAAGATGTTCCTCTGCATCAAAAAATACTCAGTTGAAAAGCATGGAAAATAGCATAAAAAATGTTGACTTTTCCCCTCCACTGAAATTCAGTTTAAAAACTGCATTGAAATAGAAAAAATAGCCAGCTTTAACTAGCCAGAGGGAGAGAGTGCTTTTACAATGCAGCACTCACTCCACAGATGAGAGAGGGATGAGAGGCATTAACAAAGAGCATCCAGCCCATGCACTTTTCAGTGACAATTGCAAAATCCAGGTTTACTTTTCCTTAGCATCACAATTTAGATGAAACACACAAAAGCCACAGTGTGTGTCTTAATGACTCTGTAGGAGCACAGTATTTCCAAAGCAGGGAGTTCACTCCGGAACTTCTTTTGAGATCAGAAACACACAAGGAAAACATGTCTGTACAAACTTTGCTTTATCTCCAAAGACTGCAAGTGGAACCCCTGTATCGGAGAGTGTCCTATGTGCAGATATGTACTTCAAAAATCTCTGAGCTGAGCAGCACTACAAAATTGCACAGTCACAAAGTCACGCTTGAAATGCTGAAGAAAATAGCAGCAGGCAACACGGAATCTGGAAAGTGCTCGAGCAGTGAGTCTCTTAGAGATGGCTGTTCTCCTTTCACAGAATGCTAATCTCAGGCAACACGATGCAAGGGGAATGAACTGGCTGTCACCAACTACTACCACAACATAAATACTGTGCAGGAGTTCTACCTTAGTGCCTATTTGCAAATACTGTCTCTATTCCCACTGTCATGGACGACTTCTCCCAGTGATCCTGAGTTAATACTCTAGAATATGTGAAAGGGCTCTAGATTGGCATCATGTGAGCTCCCTACCTCAAAGCCTTCAAGATCAAAACCTACCCCCAGGATTTTAACACAAAAACTCTGCAAAAGCTTACACCTTCGACGAGCACAGGAAGCATAAAGGAACAATTTCAACAAGGATTAAATTGCCAGAACCAGAAAGCAGGGAAAGCATTCCCAAAGAACAACAGCTAAAGCCAACGCTGCTTGGTAGAAACCCCACTGAGGTTTCTCTGAACCACTCTGCCTATGCACGAGAGGAAAACACCTACTTTCTAATAATCTAAAATATATCCCATGTCCCATACAGGGGTGGGAGACTCAGAACTTCTGATATAAGAACAAATATTAGAGGGACTCTACAGCCTTGACTCCTAGCTCTTCTAATTCACCATCTGTCCCCTGGTACCCTCCTGAGAAAAATGGTTTCTTCCTGCTTATGAGAAACAATTGTTTTTTCTTTTTTTATATTCATCACAAAATATGATTATTCGTTTTCCATTATTGCTAGAGGCATTCAGAGGCTACATAGCTTTTTCAATACAGCATTCCACACTACCATAGCTTTAAAAGAAAAAATGTACCCATTGGAAGAGACACTTTTCTGCTTTCTGCTTTTGCCTTTTCTGGTAATTATGAATGACATGTTTGCAATTTTCCAGATTTGAGAAATATGAAATTATTTTACAGTCATCCTTCTTTTGTCCTTTTATTTTAATACTTAAATTTCCATTTTGAGGAGGAGGGGCACTGCCATAGCTCTGAATCAGTTCAATGTGTCTCAAATCACTGTACTTGAGCTTTGCTTCATCATTTCCAGCCAAAATACTTAACTAAAACCCAGAAAATTTATATCCCCCCATATTACAAATAACGGTGTGCTGTGTACACTACCCAGGTTTCTGTTCAGAATAAACACAAAGCTAAAATCTGGGATGGAAAAATACAGTAACACAATTCTCTGCATAGCTGAGATTTTATCACAGGGCAGTTTGCAACTGCAAGTGCACGGGTGGACCACACAGTACCCACAGATCGTCCCTCTGCACCCACCCTGTACAAAAACCAGCTCATTGCTGGAAAAGCAACATTTTATCCATTTGCATCTGCTTCACTTTCAGAGCCGTTACAACAGACCCAGGATTCAGGGAAAACAAGTCCCACTTGAGAGGAATCGCAAATACATGAACGCTGGGGAAACTAAGGGAACTTCATGTGCTAACCTTAACTCAAATGGACACTGCCAAATAAGACTCCATAACTGTAATTCTGAAAAGAAGCAATATAAAACCTCTTTTGTACTACCCTAAGAAAAGCACTGCTAACTTAAGAGGCATGAATACCCCCACATTTCTTTTAAGGCAGAACAAAATAAAATAATGAAAATTATTGCACAAATGGAAGTCTTTTTGCCCTTGCTATCACATTTGTTAGGTCAACCACAGTCCTGTATTCCTGCCTCTGTTCATTGCACTTGCAAACACAAATAAGGGGGAAAAATCTCAGATTATGTATTAGCAAAATACTTGGCTCAATGTCACAGTGTTACAACCATACTGAAAGATGAGTGTGGTATCTTTGCACTCTGTGCCAGGTATATTTTCTTTCACTCCTTTCCTTGAAGGAGAAAGTATCCTGGTTATTAAATTGGGTTATGCTAAGGACAATGGAATCCACATCCTGTCTCAAAACTTTCCGCTAACATCTTAAAACTCTACCACTTGGAACTTGATGGTCCTTCTGAAAGGATACCAACATTTGTAATTTATTACAGGGGGTTGTAAAATCAAAGACTTCAACCTGACTAAAAACAATCCTCATTTTTTAATTATTTCTTAAGGTGTCAAGTAAAACTATTTTAGGGATTGCTGGAATGATACTGGCTTACATCTGTCATGTTTCAACAGTTTTGAAGAGAAAAGGAAATATTAACATAACACATTTTGTCACATTAGATAATGTCATAACTAAACAATTTAGAACTTGCAAACAGAACACTCATACTGCATACGTCTTCGCCAGCTTTTCCAGAAGTAATGAGCCTCAGCTGTGAAAGGGTCTTGCTTCATAAGGTATGTAATAAATCATCATCGGAGCAAACCCAGCTCCCATGTTGTTCGTTTTTGACTGCAATTATTAACACCTCACGGGATTTCACACAAACGTTTAGGTTAAGAAAATACTTAAGTGTATTTTTATTCACGTGAAGTTATTACACACTATTAATGTTTCTCCCAGCCACTTGTGAATTTAAGCGCCCTTTTCGATCGTAGGAGAAGTTGCGAGTAACACGCTCGGTGGGAAATACGGAGAGCAATTCTGCCCCTCTGCATTAGGCAATTTAGCCTTGTAAAGTCTTACTTTGCAGAAGGAATTCTCTATTTGAGGGGGGAGTAAAACAGCAGGCTCTAATAAGCAGTTAATTATCGGAGCAGAAAGTAAGAAGCTTTTAGATGTGGACAGCAAAGTTCCAAAACAACTCTGAAAAGTCAAGCCTATTTCTGGCACCCCGAAGCTGTACGTCAGAGCCTCTCAGGGTTGAGCAATGTGCATACACATAATGCCACCGAAGAAAGAGCAAGTACTCACATGCCCTTGATCATCCAGCTCGTTATTGGTAAGCTTCAGTTTGTCAAAGCTGATCACTTGTCTCATCCACGTCTCCCCCGAGGCAGGTGAGTCAGGGTGAATATAAACACGAGGCGGCACCGGGGAGTCAGCATTACCAGCCACCATCCACTTGGAACTGTGATAAACATACCTGTAAAAAGGAAAACAAATACCTTTAACCACAAGTGCCAAAACAATCTATTAGACCCATTCAGCATTAATAAATTAGGGTCCATGCTCACAGCAAAAACCCATCAATTAACAAAACATGAAAGGACACAATTTTGCCTAAATAAAAAGAAATTTTGTTTGTTTATTTCAAAACATAGTCCTGGCACCTGCAAAAATAAGGTTAAAATCCATGCTCTGATCTGACCTTACTCTTCCTAAAACTAGTCACAGTCTCAACACTACGTTTCAAAATGAGCTTTAAGCTAGTGTCAGTTCATTGACTGCTACAGCTCTGCTCTGAAAAGACATCAGCAAATAGGGAAGAATCTGGTCCTTTTATCAAATTGACTAGTAATTCCATATTTGGAAGATTTATCATGTTGAGTCTAATATAAGACTCTATAAATAAAGATATTGAAAGGAAAGAACATTATGATTGAGAAAAACAATGAAAGTATGTGAAACTATGCTCTTGATATTTCTGTAGACCATATTAATAGTCTTGAATAGTATTGCAAAAAGGTTAAAAATGAAAACATGCAGTCTGTATTTCATTTGATAGGCCAAAGCTGACAAGATGATTTTATAACAAAAATTGTGCCTGCTTTGGTTAAAAACTTATTTTGAAGTCAGGCACTTTACAAAGCAGTTTAAAAAGCATTAATTGAAAGGTTCTTTTTCAAGTCCAGTAAAAATCCAGTAATTCAGCTCTATTTTTAAATGAAAACAAGAAAGGCTTTATCAAATCATATCTTTGCACAATTCAGTTCCTTATTAGAAAAAGACAAAAACCACAGTGAGAAGAGAAAACAAAATGATCCAATGCAGGTATCGCTCCATACAATTCAGATCAAGCTGCAGAGCTAAGATCTGGAACGGTGATGAAATTCTCTCCTGGAGACAAATTCTCCACCCCAGATCACTGTTGTAACATTTTTCATTTATTTTATATTTCTTGGTTTATACTAAATATATTCTTTTCCTAGAAAAGTAAATAATGTTATAAATACACATAAATACAAATTTAGTAATAAATACACATTTTGAGCTACAGTTTAAGCTTCCAAATATTTATAAGGTCAAATTTTGCTAGAAATCCAGACCTAGATGTAATTTTCTCCGTTTCCATTAGTTTTGCTATCTGCTCTGTCAGTTAAAGACTAGACTCCATGTGACTGCTGTCATTTCTATGAAATTTAAAGATCTGCAAGACAGTGTGTGAAGCTGCACAAACAGCCAGAGTTAAAATAACAGACAGCAATAAAAAGCACAGAATAGAATGAGAAGTGGCACCAAGTAAGACACATAAAACATTAATATTTAGTGGAAAGCTTAAAGGCATAGTTACTAACACATGAATATAAAAAAAATCTACTTTGCCAGCTAAGAAAACACCGCCCTTCACACAACTCCTGTTAAAGTTACTTCAGTTAACTGGGCACCATGTAGCACTCTGTGAAGACAGTGCAGGTCAGTATGACTTCAATTATTTTAAATGAAATGAGGTTTAAACTATTCATACTCAGTATAACTGCTTTTAATTTTTAGAAATAACATTTTAAATAATTTGGAATTTTTACCTTGATTTTTCTATAAATGTTTCAATTGTTCAGACCTTTTAGGAATTATATGTTTAGATTGTTAAATAAATGCACACATGTAACACAAAGAAAAACCAAAAAAAAAAACAAAAAAAAAACCCCAAAAACAAAAAAAAAAAACAAACACCGTCCATTTGAACTGCACTGCACTGGTACAAGGAAAAAGAAGCATTTTTTCCTCCATGGCAAACAAGAAAGACTCCCTTGACTGTATATGCTGGGCATTGTCAGCCCTGGTATCTGGCGCCTCTTGTTGAAAAACTCAAAATCTAAAATGGTCCTAAGAAAGATCTTATATACCACACAAGAAAATGACAAAATAGTAGTCAATGAGGTAAGTACAGGAAAAACACAGGGCAGCATTTGCTCTAGGAAACAAGGCAGCATTCCTGCAGAACCAACCTTCTAATCATGGTCTGAAATATTCCTAGTTCTAGAATTAAATCTGCAGCGGTTTTCCCTACATTATACTAAGTACAGGTTAAAACAATCAAAGCCGCAATTGGTAAAGACCTGATCCTGTCTCCTCTGAACTGCTCTGGCCAGGCTTCCCCCCTGGCTACTCTGGAGTGTGGGATTGCATCTGCAAAGCAAGACCTTGGAAACGGCTTCAACTCACAACAGGAACTGCTGTGGGCCCAATCTTGCAAACATTTCTACAGGACAAGTGGCTTCTGCAGAGCCCAACCAGCTCCCTCAAAACACAACCACCCTCGAAACACAACTACCCTTGAAACAATGAGAGCTTCAGCACAAAATTTCTACTCCTAAATGTTCAAAGAACAACCTCTTTTGTTCCTCACATCATTCTCCAGACAATAACGCCATTAATTCTTTAAATAACAATAATTAGAAACATTACCTTTTTTAATTTAAGCGACCAAATATCTCAGCAATAAACAGTTTTTAAATTAAATTATATAAGCAATTTGAAGCATGACTTACTTATAAGATAGCTTGTAAGTATTTAAATCAGATATCCATGCTATTAATGTTATTACTTAAGGTTAATACCATTTGGCACTAAAAAAAATGTACATTTTCATATTTATTTGTTAATAGGAAATAATTCCCACTGACAGGAGGAGGAATAAAATATGATAACATTTCCTGACCACACTGGAACTGCACTCTGAAAGCCAAACCTGAGCATCTGCCCACAGTACATACACAGCGTAAGGCAAGTGTATCATAAAGAGCTTCAAGACAAATTTTAGTTGCCTTTGCATACTTGCTACAATATGGTCTTTTAAAATACACTGGGATGAAAATAAGAACCTTCAAGGAGAGTTAAACATGATCTTCTGCTAATTTATGTTGTGTTAATATTTTCTTCCAACAGCCAAGCACCCTATAGCTTACATCATATATTTTTCGCCTAGAAGTCGCCATACCTGTATCTTTTGTTATCCACTGGCACAATATCCATAGCAATGTAATACTGCTGATGTGGGTCTAAACCTGAGATCTTCACTCTCATTGCAGGAAACATCCGCCTGAACATTGGAAAGAGAGAGGTCATTTTTAATACGAAACAGACTCGGGAATGGCTGTTTAGGAAAACTAACCGCTTCGTGGGATTTTTCTCGTTCTTCCTTTTAGCCTACAGAGTCCTTTTGGACGATTATAGTTACATAGCCATGAAATGGCCCATTCGATATGTCAAAACAGATTTCTAAAGTGCATTTACTCGAACAATGCTTTGTATGTTTGGGGATACGCTTTGGGAGTACAGCTATTACCACATCATTTCAACTTTATTGTTAGACAGTAAATCATTTGGGTTTGAGACTTTACTTTAGCAGTACACACATTTAAAACCCATTTGAGATATTAGTAAGAAATGTATTCCTGGAGATGTGCAAACACCACCTCCACCCAGGAAGCCCAAGGTTTACAGAAAGGCAAACTGCCACTAAAGTTTCAAGTGACAGCAGAAAATGGTGTATCATTGCTGTAGCAGCGAATTAGAAAGCTAAATCTACGGTGATACAATTAGAACACCACAAGGATGCAGTTATAAAAGCCAATGTGCCATGCTCTAACCCAACAATATGGTCTTTATTGACACGGGACTTCCTGTCTGCAACTTACTAAAGGTGAAGTGCGAGAGCTACTCTGTCTTTGAAAGGTATAGTAAAACTTCTTTATTGAAAGCAGAAACGAATCTACGAGCAAATTTCTGAAAAAAAAAATAAAACAAAACTACGAAAAATCAAACGTTCGAGATTTAAATCCCTCTGTGGAGAAACGGATTAATTAACCAATGAGGTGGTTTGAACATAAAACTGCCCTTAGCTCTTAGCTTGGCATGCTTTTATCAGAATATTTCATTCTTGAAGCACAAAAAAAAAAAAAAAGAAAAAGAAAAAAAAAAGAAACTGACTGCAAGCTAATAAAATACTCTTCTGCATTTTATAAACTTGAAAGTTATTCCAGTTTACTCAGTATTTGCTGCTGTGCTAATATATATATATTCAAAACCAATCTATTAAAAGTAGTTACTGGAAACAAAAATCCTATCTCTGCCATTTCTGAATAAGCAGGAGGGTAAAAACCTGACTATGGCTAACTAGTTTTTGCTGTTATTTCAGTGCACCTGTAAGATAAAACAGAAATTCCCGACTGGACTCTCTTAAGAGACAAATGCAGCTTTGTGCTGTTTAAGACTGCGTTTCAATCATTAATAAAGCCTCTCTGAAAATGCAGACGGTAGCATATGGATTCAATAAAATATGTTTTTGTAATTTCTAATAAGTTCAAATACTTTTATACTTCCCAGGTTTTTACCATGTGTATCCCCTGGAAAGGGGAAAAGCTTCCCCCCAGAAGGACACGGCGCTCCCAGACCTCGCCCTAATGAACAGGAAACCCGAAACGCCACATGCTCCCGTGCCCATCTAACATTATCGCCATCTACCTGCCTCGTAAATCTGGAGGGTTCCCCCGGTTTTGGCCCGCTTTGATGTGCCCGCCCGCCCCGGGAGCGCGCGGGTGGCGGCCCGGCCGTGCCCGTTACCTTCCCGCCTTGGTGATGATCATCTCGGTGC
>WBNO01004499.1:0-150729 GCA_013400575.1 Peucedramus taeniatus
CTTCCAACTCAGGGTATTTTGTGATACTATGTTTCTGTAGGCATATTTGCTATGGGATATCATTATATGCACATATTCCTATGCCACTTGTACATTGATACAAGTGAATTTCCTTTTTGCCAATAGTAGCTTTGTAAAGTTACAGGCAGTCAGTTCTATATTGCCACACAACATTCCTCTAAAAAAGACTTAGGTCTTAATCCTTTCTGGGGAGGGGATAAAGATCTCTTCTGCATAACAAAGTAATTCATCTTGCTGTGCTCAGTGAGGCCAGCCAGATACTAGGAAGTTGCTGAGCTGCTGAAACTTCTCTGTGTAAGCTTTCAGCTCCAAAAAATACTTCTCTGCTCCTTGATTGGGGTATTGTTGTTCTCAGTCATCAGAGCCCAGGATCTCACCACGCACCTCTGCCATGTGTGTAAGAACACAACTTTGTGCTGGGGAAAATCTAGAGGAGACATAGGTTTTGTTTAAGCGTTGGGAAGCCCTTAGTCATTCTTACCACCACTGACTGCAAAGTATCATAAAATAGTATCCATTTCTTTTGAAAACTCTCTCCTTTGCTTATACATTTCCCCTGTTGACTTACAGTGAAAAGCAGCTGTTGAAGACTTCAAAGATTTTTGTCCTCTGGTAGCCTGGTGTCAGTTCAAGGAGGAGACAATCTTTTCATCAGGTGAAAGAGGCTGCTAAAAGCTTATGGGGATTCTCTGCTAGGCAGTTTCTGCCAGGGGCACTGGAGGTTTTCTTCTTGCATATCCACTGAAGAAAGTTGAAGAATAAGTGGATAGAAATGACTTATCAGAAAGATAAGATTAAAAAAAAAAAAAAAGGGTTTCTAGGAGGTCCATGTGATCTTTCTGTGGGTCAGTGTACAATGACTGTGAAGCCCCAGGATTTTAATTTCAACACCAGGCAGCATCTAATAACACGTTACAACATCTCATGGCCCTGTGCGATGGGGCAAGCATTACAGCCACAGCTGTGATGTTTTGTGTCCTGCACTGTGTAACTAGTCAAGAGGTACATCAACACTTAGTGATAGGTGCAGTGTTCCAGTAGATGGTCTCTGTTTCTTCAGGAGATACAACTCTACCAGCTTCCTTGGGCAGACAAGTGTTAGAGTCATTAACATAATGTCTAAGGTACATCCTAGATCCTCAAAACAGTTGCTTTCATGACAGAAACTTCATCTGAAGGGAATGTCTTTGCAGACTTGATGGGAACAAGGGTCATTCTGCTTCCTCATATGTCCTCTCATGCTCAAAGCACCTAATGTGATTTAGAGAAGCTCAAACATGAGGCAAGACATTATTGGGCATATGAAGATGTTGAACCAAGATTTTGTGATAAAGATCTGTCAGGTGGCTCAATCCTCATTAGTTTCTAAGAAGTGCAGTTGTTACTCAGAGCACATCTGAGTCAGGACAGCCTGTGGCTCAGAGCTTGGTGCTGGTCTTTCATGGGCCTTTGGGAAATGTCATGTCAGACACTCCTCAGTGAGAGAAGAAGCAACAGCCCTTCTTGGGGTTTGTGATCTCCATAGGTTGGCTCTGACAAGAATGCCACAAGCTGTCTTCTAGTTTTGGTCATTCCCTGAATTAGTAAGAAAATCATTGGCCCTCAGACTTCACCTAGTAACAGTGAATGCTTGAGATCTTACATTTGATGTCTGAAAGCTCAAGAAGGGAACCTTCTCAGGATTTGTGTTCTGCTTCAGGTTTCTGTTATTTCAGTAGTGACCCCAAGAAGCCATCATTTTATAACAAGAGAACAGACACTTGCTCTACATCTGTTCCTTCTTTTCATCTGTCTTCCAAAGCTCTTCCAATGTTGTTACAGTTATCAATCTTTTGCGTTGCTTGTCAGAAAGTTTGTTATGAGGGGATGGAGTGTAGGAGAATAGAGATAGTGATGAAGGTAATCTCACCCCTAAGGAGTTGCAGCTCTACTAATTACCAAAAATTAGGAACAGGCCTGCACTTGATAAGCCACAGCTATATCCAGTTAGGATGGGTGTTATAAAAGAGTGGGTTGGGTGGTCAAGAAGTTATTTAAAGTCAGAGCTGGAGTTTGTTGGTTTTGCTGTGAGGATGAAGGAGTTAGTGCTGCAAGGAGCTGCCCATGAGAAATCACCGAGAAGGTATGGAAGCTTTAAAATATGATAACAATGGTTTGTGGTTCTCTGTTGTCATTTCAGGAGACAAAAGAATAGCAAAAAATCTTCTGTGGCTAGCAAGGTAATGTTAGTTGTGGTTTTTGATGGTATTCTACTGCAGAGCATCTTACAGCCTCAGGCATTTGGATAATTTTGGCTTTTCTCCTGAGCTCTCCAACCATTTTTATATTCTGCTGGAGCATCAGAGCGGCAGATGGGCCAAGACCCTATCCTCCCATGATCTGTTTTAGCTGCAATTTATGAAACAGAAATGTATTTTTTGGTTCCTTCCTCACCCCAACTCTTTCAATAGCTTTAATATTAGAAAGAAAAAAGTAGTAACATGATCAGGGGATTCAGTGCTTATAGTTTTCTTTGCAAAATGTTTATTGACAGTATCAAAGATGCAAACAATTATCTTTGTTATTGTAAGTGTATCTTTGAAATTTAACTTCAAAAGTGTCAAGATGCATTGCTTTGTAATCCATAATCCAGTTGAAAATCTAGTAGTACTTGTCTATGTGGAAAGTCTCTTCTGACTTTATGGTGGCTAGTAAAAAGTGATGCAAACCACTATGATCTTCTCTAGAAGTCCTGAGACTTCAGTACATCTGTAGTGCTCTCTGATTTACCTTGGCCCTGGCAATTTAATGAGTGTTAGATGGGGGTTTAATGCCATCTGAAGGATGTGGAAAAATGAATTGTGTGTGGGAAGGTGCTTGTGTTTCTGGGATAGAGCCTGGATTGTTCTGTGTTTGACAGAGTAGATACTCTGCAAGTGACTGCTCTGTTTTCTGACAGTAGTTTTTTGAGCAGATATAAATTAAGTGAATGCAGTGCAAGACAGAATTCCACTGAACTGATTCTGAACTTCTAAAAAATACTGTTTGATAAAGCAAAGATGTTCTTGTAGATAAATTGTCTCAATAAAAAAGGGTAAGATAAAATATGTATTACTTTAAATGAGATGATCTGCAGCAGTGTCTTTATTAAGTACATCTGTGAGCATTTCAGATTGAAGAAGTAATGAAGCTGAAGATAGTGTAGGCTTGTCCACTGGGTTTTGGATGGCAAATATGTCTGAAAGGCGTGAAGTTCTGTGATGCCAGGATTATTTTAAAGAAAAAAATAAAGTATCCTGCAACTGACCTTTTGTGCAATCATCAGTTTGTCACTGATCAAGAGTGCCAGCCAGCCATGTGGGAAGTGTTTCTGAAATGTTTTGGGGTTTGAAAACTTAGAGTTATGGGTGTTATCTTCTAGAGGTCTTTTAGTTTAAAACAAAAAAAAAAAAAAAAAAAAGGGGACCATATACAATGGCAGAATGAGAGCAGTAGTGTGTTATTATTTTTATGTTAGCATATAAAAATGAATATAAGACTGGAAATCTCATTATTCTGGTAGTTTCTGAGTGCTGGACATTCAGTGTAAGTGAGGGAGAGAAGAAAGAAAATGATGTGGGTGCTACAGCTCTGCATTTTCATCTCATGTAAGAGCAACAGCCATGAAAAAAATCCAAATTTCTGGAAAAAAAGGAATGTTTTTTATGGAGAGCCTCTAGCAGCTGAGCAAAGCAAACACCTATATATAGGATGATTAATTAAACCAGTGTATCTGTGTTTATCCAGAATGGTCAGGATGAGGTCAGACCTAACTGAACTTTCTGGAGCTCCTTCCCTTGTTTCAGAGAATCCACCCTGTTCCAGACCTGGGTTTTAGTTGCATGTACCTTTACTTTGGTAGCTGTGACTTCCAGTGACTCCAGTGACCCAAGCAACTTCTTCCAAGACAGGATGTTATCCAGTTGAAAAGACGGGCGGCAGCTGACCGAGATTTTACGTGCTAACCCACGTTAGCACAGATATCCCAGGGCTGGGTGTGAGTCTTTCATGAACTGTCCTGGATCTTCAAGGATGTCCCTTTACCCATCTGAAAAAATTATTTGTTGCAGTTCTTGATTTGGTATTTTTTCTGGTTGTAAGCAAAGCAGTGGAGCATCACATGGGCACCAGAGACTACCCTGCCTTCCCACAAGTGCTTCTACTGCTCCTATGTGTCTGTTTCCTTGCATCCTACATTCTAACACCTGGATAAGTTAACTCTTTATAATTATTTGGCAAGTAAACTAGTTTTCTTTTGTAGGAAACAGTAGTCATTACAGAAATGAGTCACAGCACCACAAATGCAGAGCTCAAAAGCTTTTCAAACATTAGACCTTATATAGTGAAAAGGGAAAAGCCTGGTTCAGAACCTAAAGAGGGAGAGCAGTACCAAAACAGTGATAAGCGAAACAAAAAATTAGGAAAGACAGATTGGAAAATAAGTGCAGGAAAGGCAGATGAATCACTGAGTTGCTGAGCATGACAGACTCTGTGTCATAGCAAATGCATGCTCCATGAACAAAAGAATTAACAAGGTAGTAAATATTGTAAACACATCTTGTATAAGACTTAGTGTTTCATGTTAAAGAAGGGATTATTATGATTGCTGTAATGGTGTTTTCATGATGAAGAAAGGGCTTTTTGAACAAAAATTTTGTCCAGTGCTTTAGTGCCTCAAGAAGAGACTTGATTGAAAGAATGCATTTAATTTTGGAGTAAGAATTTGAGTCATCCTTTGAAAAAATTACTATGGTGACAGCAAATTAAGCGTACAGAGTATTTGGGTTATTTATAAAGTTGAAGAAGCCGGTCACTCCAAACTGTAAAGAATAATAAAGATTAAAGTGCTATAATATTAATTTTTCAAGTGTAAGCACTGTAGTGTGTGATAAGAAGAAGCTGCATGATGAGATTAGGCTATATAAAGCTCTACAATAAGTAGTGCAACCAGTAGGAAAGGCTACTGTTTACTCTTAGAGCATTTTCATTAATATATATTAAAATCCTGGTTGTTTCCAGGTGGATGAATTTGTCTTGCATTAGCTGAGACACTTGTCTCAGTTTACCAAATTCTGTGTAAGCATAAATAAACAAACCCAATCAGTCAAGATCACTGCATCACAAAATATGCTTTATTTTGGCAAGTCTACTTCGTTTTAATTGCATATGGTCTCAAACTTGAACTCAAGGTCTAAAAAGCTTAGGAGAAATTTGAATTGGAGTTTAGACTTCACAGATTTTATTTTCTTAGTTAGAAAATGCTTCCAGACTTCGGCCTGCACCACATATTTATTCATGAGAAACAAGCCTTTTATATTAGGTGTTATATAAACACGTGTCAAAGACCCAGCATTATTTTTTACTGAGCTGCAAATAACATGTGCAGTTGGGAGTCAGTTTTTTTTATTTACTGATTGCTGCTGGCATGCTGGTCCCCAGGCTGAATAGGCAAGAGGGGGTCTGCACTGGGGGGAGCACACAAGCTTCCAACAAAGGGAAATATGGCCGTAAAATACTTGTCTGCTATCTTCCTCTTTCTTTCCTTCTCAGCCTTCCTGATTGAAAGACATTGTCTATGAGGTGCTTTCTTTAACAAGGAATTCCTTTATGGTGAGTATCCTTGTTTGGTGGGAACTCAGAGTCTAAAGGAACCTGTGGCCCTCGACAGTGCTGGGAGAAGTTCACCACCTGCCTGCAAGGGCATTTGACAGCAAGGATGTCCTTCCTGAGGTACTTGCTGCTGTAAAGCCCTTCCAGTCTTTGGTTCCTGGTGGGAATGCAGGGCTCGCTGACCTTTCATTTCAGTGGAGTTCCTGTTTTATACTCTAAGCATCTGGAACTCTGCCATAGGCTTGAATAGGAATGATCACCTTCATAAGCAGATTTTGCAAGCATAGGTCCTAGCCAGCATTGTAGACATTTTTCCTCAAAGAACAAGTAAAAAGTGCTAAAGTTGCACCTGGAATTTGAAAAAAGAGACATTGAATCTGATGATTCAAAGAATTTCCTGGTGGAATATGGCTTGAAAATCCTCAGAATTTGAGCCAAATTTGTAGCAAACCCAGGAATTTCTCAGGAGAGATAGTTGTCAGTATTTATAAATCCAGCTCTCAAAGTGCTTACCATTTGCCATTTTTACCTGTTAGTTTCAGATTTTTTCTTTCCCAATCTGGAGAAGACCAATGGAATTTATGCTGCTGTAGTGCTTTCTCTACTAATTCTGCAAAGCTACTTAAACTTTTCTGTCTTAGCATAATGTTGATGGCATTGATAATAAGCGTAAATGAGGAAGTAGATGAGAGTTTTACAATATCAGGTTATAGAAATCACAATGTAAACATGTAATACACTGGATTAATCAAGTGGTTTTCCAGTGTGATGGATTTTTCGTACTGATTACATTAACCTGTCTTCCAAATGTAGATGGGATACCCTGGTCCCTGTCTTGGTAGTTTTATGGTTTTACATGATCAATTACCTCTTAACTTTTTTACTCAGGAGGCAGTAATTTGTAATGTTACTCCTTTAAAGGCTGTCTCTGATCACATTTTCTGAGAGCATTTGGCACTATTTTTTGCACTGTCTTTTCAGGTAATGTGCTTTTCTGAAAGGCAGTTGGAAAAATATTGCTGGTTTCCCATTTTTCACTTGTGCTGTAGTTGCCAGGAAATTAGATGGGTACTATGGACTTGTATAATGCTTGATTTTTTTCCCTTGGCTTTCTGTTATATGATGATGTTTCATATTCAAATAGTAAAGAGAGGAAAATAATTCCAGGCTTTTTAAGATCACCCTTCTGTTCATTGGAAAGAGAAAGGGAAAAATCTTCTGCATGCATTGAAGTGAATGGAGAATTTTCAGCACACCAAGTTCATATTTTCTAATGTTTGCTTTTTAATCCTTTGTGAATTCCTGATTCAGAGTTTAGTGATGGGGCAAAACTTCTTATGTGATATTAAAGATAATTTATATTTCTATTATTGAAAGGAGGTGTTCAGTAACCTGTTAAAAACTGACATTTCCTCTGCCACATAGATTTGGTTGGTTTGCTTAATAGAGCACTTAAGTGACTTTTTATGCATTGGGATTTTCTCCAACATTGAAGATTTTGTTCAATTGGATTTTTAAACATTTGAAAATTGGAATAAGAAAGGCAGCATTGTTTAGGGCCCTGACTGGGATTTTAGAAACAGGAACAACTCGTAGCATTCCTTATTAAATTTAATTAATTGCTGCTTGTGGGCAATATGGCTGAGTTATTGTTACAGTGAGACCAATAAGTAACATAATTTGGATTTCTGTATATTCAGACCTTAGTTAGAGCTTTGCCTAAGAGTAGCTTGATTATTTACTTTTTACATTTTTTTTTCTTTTATTTCAGAAGGGTATTGACGAGCATCTCACTTGTAGGTTTATAAAGCTTTTCATGTTTCTATTGGCTAAATTTTCAATAAGAATTCAGGTTTATTAGCAATTAAAAAAATCTTTACTATTTGGTACCTGCCTAATAGTGAGATACATGCCATTAATTTGATCTCATTCTGTTTTCTGTTGCACAGATGTTCGCATTGCAAAAATCATTATTGTCTACCAGTAATCAGTGCTCCTATCGGAAAAGCCAATATAGGAGTGGGGAACTAAATGGGTGTCTGAAGTCTCATCTTATTCTACAGATAGTCTTTCCAGCTGAGCAATAAAGGAGGCTGCATGAGGAAAGGCACCTTTGGTGCATCTGAGATGTCTGTTCCACGGCTGAAGGGAATTCTCCAGCCTGACCGTTCATTTGCTCAGCACCAAGCCTTTATGCAGTGAATAATTATTTTTAATGAATAGCAGGGGGAGTTAAATCCTTATGACTTAGTTATTTCTCAAATGAACTCAAAGTCTGTTTCCATAGTGAATGTGAAGTTGTAATTTGTGATATGAGTTTGAAGTAATGTAGTTGTGCAAGCCTTTTTATGCTCAGATGAAACATGCCAAATGTTTGAGGAAGGTTTGCATTTGATGATGAGAAAATAAAGCTTTAGGAGTTCGTTGTGATCCTTGGCTGAAAACTAAGGTAAATATACACAGTGCTACCCTAAGTCTTAGGGTATTTAAGTATCCGTGCTTCAAAAATACATAAAATGGAAGATCTACTGATTTCTTCAAGCTCTGTCCTCATTGTATAAGGTGTGATGCTCTTGGGTTTACCTATAAAATTATAAAATGAATGTGGGTCCCCTAGGTAAAATTCTGCTCAGAGTGAAGTTATTAGTAAAATTCTCCTTGAATGAGGTGAGGGCAGAATTTCACTGACGTGTGGGACACTTAAAATCCAGTGCAAGGTTAAAAAATAAACCAAACCCCTAATTCATATTTGAAAAGTATATAGTACGTCTGTCTCATAAACTTTACATCCTTATTAAAAAAAAGTATTTAATCTTCTTCAAACTAAGTCACATCTCTCTCCAGACAATACTGCTAAGTTAAATCAGAGTGAGTTTTATAGAAATGAATGCTCACTGTATTCAGTTATTAGTTGTTTTTGTTGATGATGCACTAACACCCCTCCAGTTTGACAACTTTTATGTCCATTTATGTTTCCTTTTAAAGGAAGTCTCTTGGCACAAAGTATTAGAAGCATTAATCCTAAATAGAGGAGCTCTTCATATTATCCCCATTCAAGTAACCACATTTTGTAAAACAAAGGCCTTTCTTGTGTTTAGTCTTTAAGTGACTTGGCAACATAGATGTTTGGTTTTAGTTCATGCTGTATGATGACTCATAAAAAGACTTACAAAACCAAAGTGGAGGTGCTGCCTTTGTTGTTTTCTTGTTTTGATGAAGGCAGAGCCATCAGCTCTCATACTTCGTATGGAGGGGTTATTGAGGACCATAACCCAACCCATCACGAAGACTGCAGCACTGAAAAAAATCCCTTACAGCTTGTTCCTAAGCTCTGGACTTAAAACTGGGACAAAACACAAGCCCTGCCACTGGTTTGCCCTGGCAAGGCAGGGAGGAGTAGTCTGCTTGTGAGACCTTCACAGTCACCACTACCTCAGAGAGATGTGCTTTGAGCCTGAAAGTCATCAATCTTTATTGCTCTTAAGGAGGACAGAGCAGTGGGGAGTGCTGTGTCCAGCTGGGATGGAGTTACTAGTGTAGCTGGAACACATGCTGGGGAAAGGGGAAAGGAGCAACTGTCCCAAAAGTTGTCCCAGTGGTATCTGGATGTCCTAGTTTAGGGCAAATTTGGGAGAAAACCCCCAAAGGGGCCACTTCAGAAAAGCCAACCCACGTGGCCCCTCCCCCCAGCCAGGGCTCGGAACAAAATTCCTCAGAGAGAAGTGGAAAGAACCTGTTTATTTAACAGGCAATGCACCCCCCTCCCCCTCCCCCCAAATGAACAATACTGGATGACAAAACTCTTTCACCGTTCTGAAGAGATTTCAAATTCAGACAGTCTCTCTGGGGAGTGGTCGCTCTGTTATCGGCCTCTCCGGCGCTGGGAATGGCTGCTGCAGGGCACAAAGTGCAGGGTCTTGGTGTTTTCCAGGTCCCAGTCCAGAGCAGGTTCATATGGTTCCAAGGAAAAANAACCAAAAAAAACCAAAAAAAAAACCAAAAACAAAGGGGGGGAAAAAAAAAGTCCAGGAAAAAATTCGGACTGCCTTAGTAAACTAGCTAACAAGAAGCAAAAGCAAGAGAGAAAAGCAGAAGCCAGAGCAAAGCAAGGGCAAAAGCGAAAAAAGAGCAAAGAAAAACAAAAGCAGCCCTATGTACAGTCTGTCTTGCCGTCCATGTGGGAGTGAGCAGGCTGAGAACAAAACAAACTTCGTTTTTCAGAGCTGGTCTCGAAGGTACAGAGCATAATATCCAGCATAACAGAACAGAAAATTGGGGATACAAACATCATAACGTCATCCTAGGACACTGGACCACATCTGTAGAGAGAGCTGTGTGAGTCCATGAAGAGGAGTGAAGGGTGCAACCCCACTCTGTGGAGTGGGAGTGAAAGGAGGCCCTGACTCCCTGTCCTCATGGATTTCCCCTCTGTTTTCTTAATGAAAGGCTTAAAACCGTTTCTCATCCCATAAGGAGAAACTAGAGAGGCTGAAGTTCCTGAGGAAAATGCAGCAGGTTGATCAGCTAAGAAGGCTAGAAAGCAATGCTCGTTATGATAATTTCTGTTGTTCATTGCTGCTTGTGGAAATAGCTCTTACTGGGGATTGTCTTGTAGTGTTAGGCAAAAGGCATTTGCCTTGGCTGTTACAAACTATTTTGGCTTGGTTCTTTCTCTCCATTCTTGCCTTACCTTCATCTCTGCTACTCCCTTCTTTCATAATTTATCTAAAACAACTTTCCACAGACCCTGAGAGATCATACCCTTCAAAGCTGAATTGTATTTCTTAACTCTCCTACTCTGCCTGTAGAGCTGTCAGGAGGTGGTTTTACATTTGAAGCAAAGAGGGCTTGTTTCACTTCAGCAAGTATTTTTAGTTGCCTCTAGGCAATTTCAGATGGTCTCTACTTTGTCTTTAGTAACATATTCACTAGTATGTTTTATTTTAAGTTGTTATTTGTAGTTTTTCTATAATTTGGAGATAGCCAGAGGCTGTACCTTCTAAAAGAAAAATATTTTCATCCTCCTTAACATGAAAAAACTTGCTCCGTTAACTGCATTTGACTTAATGTCATGAGCTTAAACACTAACCTGAAAGCTGTTAATCAGACCTCTGGTTTAAAACAAGGGCATGATTTTAGGTGGTCAAATTTAGGTGGTAGCATTAAATAGTTAGCACCTGAGTTTAGTAGAGTCTTCTACTGAACATTTGGTTATAACTTTCCTGGTTGATAAATTTATTTGTTTGAGATTCTTTAGTTTTTATCCCTCATATTTGCCAAGAATTACTTGGCTATGAACTCTAAAAGCCTGATCAATCAGTTTGTTAAAAATATGCCTCATAAAGTAGGAATTTTTTTTTTCTGTGTGCTAAGTTAAGTTCTAGCCTTTAAGAGGGCTAGCAAGGCAACTTCTGCATTTTAGCATCCTCCTATTTTCTGTTTCTGGCAGACCATAGGAGGTTTAAGAAATACTTTTGCTCCAGCCCATGTCCTACCCAGATTCCCTTCTCTTGGTCTGGTGGGGTGGACAGTATGAGGCAGAGTCACTGTGGGTGACTGGCTTTGGTCGGCTTTTCACCTGTTGTAGGTGAAACTCTGTCTGCTATAGCAGAGCTCTCTTATGACTAACCTCATGAGAAGACAGCTCGAGGAGAGAGAAAAATATTTGCCCTTTCTTTTGACAAGCTGCAGAGGATCCTGTTTCCTCCACTTCTTCTAAGTAGAACAAATTCACATGTTGAAATTTTAAAATTTGTTGTCTTTGGTTAGTGGACTCTGCATTAATTTTGTTGTCATGCCGACACCATAGAATCATGACAGCATCTATGTGTGTCTTCACCCTACAAGCAGGCAGAAGCTGTCAAGCCTGCATTATCTCCTACTTCTGTTCTGGGAGAATGGAGATACAGTGCCTGCAAGGTAACCATGGTGGTCTTGGTGATAGCTGCTGAAAGTGCTCTGACAGTACTCTGGAGATTGTTTTACATCCACATCCATTGGGAGCAAAGAACTACCCTCTTACCACATTAAATTAGTTTTAAAAATTCTTTTGCATAGCCTTGTAAGAGATTACATTAGTGTTACAATACGTTAGTGTTGTTCCTTGTATGTTTTTTTCTTCTTGGAAACATCTTTGGGGAAGCCTCCTCCTCTGAGATTTGAAGATCTCCTTGAATGTCCCAACTAGACAGGAACAGGCTTTTAAACTCAGATTTCGAATCTTCCACATACATATTTTACACATACAAGGAAATGCATCAGATTTAATTGTAAACAGATCATGGACTCTTGGTGTGTGTTTGGATGGGTTGTGTGTGTTCATATAAGAATAATGTCTTGGTAACTACCTTGCTTACTGCCTAAGGATTTACACTCATACTCTTGGCATTCCTTTTTTTTGTATTATTAATGAAAGTTTTTGCTATTAGGGGAAATACTTCTTGTAGATGTTTTCCAGGGAAGCTTTGCTAATCTTCAGGGTTCCAAAGTGAGAAGGGGATGTGTGTGAATTATACACATACACATACTGTAAAACAACTGTGTGTAATCTAACTACTGCTCTTTATTAAATATTTGCTATTGTATGATTGTTTTCAGCTGCACATTATTTCACATGTCTTTAACTTTTGGACTGAAGTTTTCCACACTGGCTGCCTGCATTCCAGTGTGTTTTATTTTAGTCAGAATGGCTCCACGTTTTACAATAATGGGATTAATACAAAGCATGTTTTGCATTTATAAAAAGGAAATACTATGGCAAACTATTTTTGAGAAACTTATAGTCCTTGCTTATTTAGAAATTGGGCAGAAATTTAGTTTTTGCTTCTTTCCAGTGCTACCAATAAATACCAGTAGAGTGTTCCTTGTCTCACCTAAGTGTACCCACATCTAACTGATGCAATAAAGAACTCTGTTAAAAGCCCCTGAGGGGTACATGGTTCTCCTGTCAAAGCAGGGTTTGAACTGAGTTGTTGACTAAGACTGAGGCAGTATTCTTAGGACAAGCAAAAAAGCAGTATCAGACATTCATATTTCATTTCTGAATGCATTTTTTTTCTGAACTCTGAGAAAAGCACAAATTGTGTAAAATAAGGGCTGTGCTGGGGCGTACTGGAAAGACATAGTCAATATGAAAAGATCTGAGCTTCTGGACTGCTGGGCTTCAGGAACAGCAGGACTTGGGTTGTTTTGAGTTCTGCTGCAACACCTGTCAGTTTGATTAGCTTAGTGCATATTCCCAAATAGACTGGGGATGACACAATCATTTTTAGGAACATGATTTGAACATCCTAATAATGTTCTCTGTACTGTGCCTTCAAGGGTTTGATCAGAAAGAGAAATGTTTCATGATGCTTTCATCAACATGAAACTGATGTGACTCCACTGTTTGAGAGTATCAGAGTTCATGGAGAAATTTTGTGAGCCTTATCAGACTCAAACTAGAAAAAGGCCACCTTTTTAGTTTTTGTTTATATTTCTTGATCGTAAAGAGATTAAGATTTCTTAATTTTTTGGAATCAATTAACTGCACTCTTGAGTATACAAGGATCTGGGTAGAAATAGAGGAAAAAATTTATTTGCATTTACCTGCCTCTAAAATGATTCAGTGAGATTTCATAGTTTAAAATGAGTTAATATTCTGGCAATATTAATTACATATCATCATACTTAAGCAATCATTTATTTGCTTAGGGAGTTGGGTTTTAGAACTAATTGAGTAAATAAATTCTGTTCAAAGAAGTTCTTTGAAGAAATGGAAGTTTAAATAATGTTTTTTACTGTTTAAAAAAAATGAAAAATGTTATATACCTTTGGTCCAGCAAACCTCATGTGCTTTCTGTTCCTTCTCGTACCCCTTTTGGGAGAAACCCAGCATGGTTAATGTGTTGGGATACAACATTAAGGAAACAAAAAAAAAAACCACATAAGACTGTTGACAGCCAGTATTTGTTAACAAAGTGGAGTATGATTTGAAAAACACTTTGTGTGGTTGATTTGTTTGAAATAGTTTGTTTGCAGATTTTGGCCAAGATCTGGCTGTTGGGCATCCTACAGGAATACACCAGCCATGCACAGCATCAGACATGAGGAAAATTCTGCCAAAAGCATTGCTGTGGTGCTCCTGATGTGCTGTAGTCATCACGTGAGGGCTGGACTAAGTGCCTTGTGCTGAGTTGCAGCTTGTGCTCCACATCCAGGTGGGCATCTTTGGGGAGGGCTCCAGAAACGTGAGGTCCCCACTGATGATGCTCCCATGGATCGTTCCCAGTGGGAGCTGGGTGGAGTTGGGTGAGCCAGTGCTGGGCATCACCTGTGTTTCCCACCTGGGCACTGAGGCCAGGAAGGGCTCACGAGTACAGCTGAGCTGCAGCAGCCTCGGGAAAGCTGGCATGGGAGTTACTCCAGGGAAAGTGGTTGTTTAGCCCTCAGGGGCTGAGCCAAGCCATCCCAGTTGTGGGTTTTTATACTGTCACTGCTCTGTTAGGGCATCCACCTGCACAGAGGGTTTGTCAGAGAAGCAGGAAAGGACCTGAGGGATTGTTGGGGTGCTGGTGAAAGCTGCTGGTGTCGGTCTGGCCTCTGCTGCCTCTGTGTTCCTCCATGTCTATCTTCAAACCTCTTTAAATGACGGACTCCAGGTTCAGCTTTACTTATGGGATAAAGATTGATGTAAGCTCTGAAGTATTTAAGTAGCCAGAGTACTGTGTGAAACGCTGGAGTTGGCTTAAAAACATTTTCCTGTTTGCCAGCTGCCACTTCCAGTATTGTTTTCTTAGTTTCTAGTAGCACTTCTAGTAGCCCCTGATTTTAGTGAGGGGAATAGCAGTGCAGTCAAGGTCTGGTGCCTCATGACTTCAGAGCAGATTCTTTCAGCAGTTTTAGAAATAATGGGCTCTTAATGCAGTATGGAAAATGAACTAGCAGCAGTTCTGTGAAAGAGACCTTGGGAACTACCACTGCCTTTATCATTCATGATCAATCATCATTTATCATTCATCATTTCACTTTATCATTCAAGAGTCAAGTCTTGGGCTGAGGAAAATTTTTTAAAATGAAAACCCAAACTTGAGTGTAATGAGCTGACATAGGCTGTACAGTAATAATGATAAACTTTATAAAGCAAGTATCTCTTATTAATGTGCTGCAAAGCACTCTAGAGATTCTCAGTGCTCAAATTAAGCTATAAAAGATAATAGAAGAGCTTATAAAGTTTCTGCACAGTGAATGATTTCATGACAATGGCTTTGTTTGTTTTAATGATGTGAGCAGAGGGCATTTGCCCAGCATCTTCAGCATTCCCAAGGGGAACAGGTGCAGCAGTTACATTTTACAGTTTCACTGTCATTATCGAGGTGCTTTTCTGTGCAGCTGTATTATAATGTACTGCATAGATTGTATGTGAGATTTGGAGTTAAAAAATTCAGTAAGGAAACAAAACTGGAAGTTGACTTCTGCTATGATTCAGCTGGTTGCAGAAATAAATACATTTACTTACATTTGCATAATGCATTTGAAAAATAATTTAGGGCTGTGACTTTTTAGTGACATCCATAATCGTAATGTAGTTCTCTGTGGACTGCATGACTATTATAAGCAGTGATGTTTTATTGATGAGCTCATCCAAGGAGTCAAGAACCAGTTGGAAAGAGAGACAGATATACCCTCCTCCATCTCAGATATCTTTTTGCTTTCCCAAAACCAAGTATAAGCAAATGGTTTTTGACAGTGCTATGGCTGATGGCCACCTTGTGCTGTCCTCACCCAGCCTTAACATCCATGCATCAGGTGTAACAGTGAAGTAGGGAATTTTTTATCCACCTAACTGGAATGGCAGAGAGAAGTCTGGATTTTTTATAAGTTAGATTTGAGGTATTGCTAATAGATTTCAATTTGAATGCTGTGTGTTTAGTTCCTGATATATTTGTAGGTCTCCTTTGCCTTTATTCCATTCACTTTCACGACAGAATTGCTTTACTAATTGCAGCAAAAGCACCTGGAGGAGGATTGGCTTATATTCTTGTGAGGTGGTTTTTTCTTTTAGTCTAAATTAGTCTTTAAGCAGAAAAAGGTCTGCATTGATGCCATGAAGTGCTCTAAAAGAGCATTTACTGCAGGCATGGTTTGCATTCAGGGCTTTGTACGAAGACATTTACACACAAGTGTGTACACAAATACACCAATAGTTTTTCAGAGGCATTTTGCGTAGCACTTACAATGACAAGAGGTTGTTGCAAGTTGCTGACATATAAAAAGGCTGTAAGAAAGTGCCTCTGAATTGGGAGAAAGAATGTATTTTCATTCATTAAGAGGGAGAAGATAACTTTTTTCCTGATGTCACCACTTGTCAGACTGTTCGTTTGCAGTGTTTTTTTTCTATTTTAATTTAGCAGATTTGTCTGGGTTTTTGAAGGAAGGATTAAAATAAAAGGAGGAAACTAGATCCCTTTCTCACTTCTAGGGGTGGAAGTTTATCCCAGCTGTGACTGCTGCTAACTTCCCTATAAAATGCTTATGTGTTGCTCAACTTCTTTCATTTATTTCAATTAAAATTTTGCATTGTCAGTTCAGACTTGCTATAAGTGCAGTTTGGTGGTTTATGTTATGCAGCTGAGTATGGAAGGCAAAGCATATGTGTGCGGAAAAGGTATTGAGTTGGAAACCGGAATTGAACTAGATTCGGTTTTTGCCAATGCTGCTTTTAAGTTTGTGCTATTTTAATAGTTTCCTGAAGTGATTGTGTTACTAAAAAAGTACCTCTCTGAACTGGAGTTTTTGATGTTTGCTTCTGGCTACAATGTAAATTTGGTTTGGTTATTTGTTAAAAATCCACATAGCTCTCTCTGCAAATGCATATTTGATTTTTTTTCCTTGTGAGTTCTGTATGATTTTCATAAAAAAGCCCAGAGCCTTTTCTGAACTCTAAAATAAATGTGGAGCTTCAGTCATGTCATGAAGTCTCAACAGATAAAAAATAGGGTTTACATTGATGTATTTTTATTTATAACATGATGCAAACAGTAGCAAAACCTTTGACTTTTAAAATGGTGAAGATAAATGTGACTAAAAATGGCCGCTTACCAATCCATAATGTGTACTGAATTAACATACCAGGGTTGGTTGGTTTGGTTTTAGTTCTGTCATCGTGGCAGGGAACAGATATTACACATCATTTTGGTTGCTTTTTCTTGCATCTTGTTTAAGAACAAAGAACACCAACAAACACCAGACAAGGAGTTTTAAGCTAGAAGAGATAAGAAGAGGCAGAAAAATGTCTAGATAAATTAGGATCAGTTTTGCTAGCTTGCGCATGTACTGGGTAGCAACCTACTTCTTCCAAAAAATGGAACTCAGAAAAGTAATTCTTCCATTTGCCATAGGAAAACAGACGTGATGCAGCTCCTCTGGTATTGTCCCCTCAGTGACAGTAGCCCTTAATGTTTTTCTGCTGTCCCAGAAGACAGGAGGGCAGGCAGTGGTGCCCAGGGCATGGGGTGTATCGCTTTGAGCCGAAGGTGGGGCGATGCATCAAGTCTGTGAATCATTGCCAAACGGGAGATTCCAGTTTACCTGTGGGTTCTGGGATGACCATCCTCCTTCAGAAAGGTTTTTTGACACCTTCATGTTCCATTAGCTCAGGGGTGCAAAGAAATACTGCATAGCCTTACAGAAAACGAGTGCTGTTTGCAGGATCTGCATGCAGCCCCACAGATTTTGCATTTAAAAAGAATGTGAGGCACAGATATTTAGTTTGATGGTAATTAACTTTGAACAGTGTACTGAAGTATCTGGCACATTTAGAAGTGTTTTAAAATCAAGGTTTCATTTTGTTTCTGAGAAATTTTGTAGTTAACCCAGTTTCTGCTCTTGATGCATGAGTGACTGGGTACCATATGATGAACTGTGTTATATAAGATGCTCAAATTGTTGATCCAAAATTCTAGCTATTTAACTCTTCTGGGATCTTAGTGTTTCTTGTTTTATTTTTGTCCTGTTTTCTCTTTTCAGTATTTGAAGTGTTGATACGAAGCCCTTTTCTGCCAGCGCTGTTAGCAGAAAGAACTTATGTATACCCATCTGCCTGTTCCTTGGGCATGGGAATGGGTTGCACTACCAGGAGCTTTTAACTATGTGGTAGATTATTACAGGAGGGATTTTCCTGCTTTCCCCTCTGTTTCCTCTAAATAGGTTTGTTTCTTACAGCAGGATATAGTGCAATAAGAATAATCAGCATCATTGATTCCAGCTGCTTCCTCAACAGAAAAACTACATTTTATTTGGATGAGCTTTGCTGTCTCCTAAATATTTTGAGAGAAAAACAAGCTTCTCCCTTTCTGTGAATCTTTCCTGCCCAGATGTTCAGTTCTTTATTGTATTTTATTAATAAGTCCAATGCTTTCTTAGCTGTAGGGCTGCAATGCAGCAAGCAGATGCTCCTGTTAGAATAAATTCCATGATATTGGAAGCTTAATTATCAAAGGCACAAAGTCAAACTCTCATTAAATTTTCCACTTGTTTTAAAGGGGGGGTGGTGGGGTGGGAAGGCAAAAAGTATTCTTTTCTTTATAGTAAGACTTGATGATAGGTTAACAGCTGGGAAGTACGAAGCTGCAGCTCCATACCTGAACAAGGTAAATAATGATTGTTCATCTGCAGAGATCATTATTTTCTTCTAATATGAGATTGCACTGTTTCTGTTTGTGGCTGTGAAGCTTTAATTACAGTTTACAATTATTTATAAATTACAACTATTCAGGCTCTTCCTATATGAATCTGTCTTTATTGCAGATGGTTGTGGTGGTGGGGGAGAGGACTGACAGGTGGGCTTGAAATACTGCACGTGTCATCTCATGCACATTTGAAAGTAAAAGTTGTGGGTTTGTACTTTAAAGGCTGTTGTAAAACAGAAAACAAAGCTAAGGGATGGTATGAGAAGAGAACAGTTGAATGGGATGTTTGCTTGAAAAAAAAATCAGCCCAGTTTTCCTTCATAAGAATAACAATTTTTGAGTTGTTTGGTCAACCTCCCCTCCCTGTTACTAAAGGAGGTGCTGTCAGTGTTGTGTTGGTAACACACTTCAGTTCCATGCAGTTACAGGCCTCAGTTGCATCCAGACACTGTATGTGAGCATAGCAAGAATGATTTTAAAATACAACAAGGGCATAAGCTATTAAAAATAGATCTATTATTAAAATATATCTGTTATTAAAAAACATTGATAGAAAATAGATAAGGCACTAGATTACACAAACACAAATGTGGTGTTCTTAATGACTTGTTTGGTTTTGCCAGTTAGGATTAGGAATGCTTCATGAATTAAAGCTGAAGTGAGTGAGTTGAGATTCTCTTTTATTTGTGCTAAGCAAGAACTTCTTGGGAATTTCACAGATTTAACTGGTAACAGCATTGCTTCCCATGCCTTTATGCAGTTTATGTAAAAACCTGTCCTTCAAGCACAGGAAGAAAATAACCTCTTTGCTTTTTGTATATTGAGTAATGGGGAATTGGAGAGAACAAACTGTGATTTTCTGGGACTGAAATGAGATTTAATGAGATTTAGCTGCTGTGTAGGGCATACTGCTTCCCTGATGTGCTTTCCATGTGAGTTTTTGGAGTAGTTTTCCAATAGATTTTTTGAAGAAGGCCAGACTTGAAGCAGAGTATGTATGTTGGTATTACCTGGAAATAAAGAATCATTGACTCTACCTTAGTTAAAACTCTTTCTTTGGCATAATTTTACAGTGCTAATGGAGTTGGTTTGGATTTTGGCAGAATGATATACTCTCTTGAGAAGAAAATCAAATTAATCAAAGCTCTGCTTTAGCATTTTCTGTCTGTTTTACCAGTAACACTTCTGTTCCCTATGCTTTTTATCGCTCCTTAATCCACAGGTAGAAGTTATATGTACTTTAGTGACTTGATCTGAAGCCCAGAGAGATCAGATAACATGCCCAGAAATATGAAGTCCAATGTACCAAGTCCAAGAAAAATACAAAAAGTGCTAACCCGGTTCTTTGTTCCTTTTCTCATTTATGTGTTGGAAGTTGGGAGTAAAATTGTGTTGTTAGTTGTAGCTAAGACTTCGAGGCAATTACTTATGACCCATTGACTGTAGGGCTCAAAAGTACACACCTTTAAAATTCTGTAAAAGCATTTTCTTAGTGTTATCTGGATTATTGAGTAATAAAGTAAAGTTCCTTTTCCTTAGTCTGGCGTGGACAAAACCACCGTGGATGCAGGATAAAGTTTTGCTTGGATATGGCTTCTGATAGACTTTAATCTCATTGTTATCTAGTGTCATTCAGAGGATAATTTTCAAGTGGATGCTCTGGAAAGCAGAACAGCAGGAGACCACATTGAAGCAATGGTTTGGATCCATCTGGATTGTTCCATTAAGTTCAGAGCTCAGCCGTAATATAATGATGGAGATGCAATTTAAACATACCAGTTTGATTAGATACTGGTCAAAATGGAGACCTGGTCTTAATGGAGGCAAACAGGACTTTAAAACTCTTATTACTTCATGTAGATGGTTGTAATTTAGTGTGGAAAAACTGGTAGAGTATGCATCAGCAAACCTCACAGATTTTCAGTCATCTAAAATCTGATGCTGTTCTATAGGAGAAGTTTTAGGTATTTGTAATATCAAGGATGCAGTCATACATCTTTTTAAAGTTTTCTATGGTACTGGAAGTAAAGTGGATCTCTGCAGTCAGAAATAGTTGCACGCCTTCTTTAGGCTGGGAGAGGCATACACATGAGACTGCACTGCACAGACTGCCTGTATCTCCTGTGCTGCTCCAAGTAGTGCTGGGAACACCCTGTAGCTGATGTGCTCAGTGCTGTCAACATTTTCTTCAAATTGGGTTTTTCTTGTCTGGATAATGTTCCATTTGCATTTCTTCACGCAGCATGCAGATGATGTTGGCTCCTGAGACACTGTCAATAAACCAAATGAAGTTTTGTGGCTTGACTCACAGGAAGCTAGAACTAGCTTTGTGTAGCAATGTGCATAAAATACTAGTGGACTTTCCTCTTACTTTCCTTGCCCTCCTGAACAGCTGCTGCTCACAGCAGATGGGCATTAATTACACTGACTGATACAGCGTTCCAGAAAGTTAGGACATGCTTATCAGTGTTTCTTCAAATAATGTGATGTCAGTTTATGCTAATTCAATTGTATAACTCATGTTTGACTCTTTAGCAGAAGAGGATTTTCTTTGGTCATGGCACAGGACTCTATGTCCTTCTTGGGGCTGGCTGAGTACACTCACTCCCCACGGTTGTGTGTAGCAAACCCTGGTGCTGTGCAGGTAGTAGCTTTATACTCCAATACAGTAGTTTCATTCTCCAGCAGCTTCCTCACCCCTGAGTGTCTCTTCAGCATCAGACCTTTTCTCCATTACAGTTAGAACTGTTCTCTTCTTCATTTTGCATTTGTCAAAACGAGCATAGTGTTGTGCTTTTTCAGTTGTACTCTGTGTTTTGACAGAAATTGGAATAATTTTGGGTAACTGTTATTAACCCCTGAGTTTTTGGATTCCCATATCTTTTTACTTCCATGGTCCACTGTACTGTGGGAGGACTCTGACATTCTGTGTCCCTAAGAGGCTTGAGATTTTCACATGAGAGGTACTGTCTTCTACATTTTCTTTCTAGAACAATGTGCAGCTATTTCTGCCTTCGGAAACAAAGTGCAGCTTGGCTAGATCCACACAAGTCTGACTTTTTTGAGCCAAGTAGGTATGGGTGTCTGTATCTTCATTGTGTGTAATAGGCATTTTGGCTGCTCTAATCAATGCAATGGGAGAAGCTGCTATCATCTCTGCACCTTTTTTTTTGTTGGATGTGATGCCTTTGCCCAGAAAATGCTGTCACTGGAGAGGGGAAGCCTGACATTGGATCTTCTGGGGATGATGGGTATGTATGACATAATTGTAATTTGCTCCAGAAAAGAAGCACTGCCCATTTGCTTTTATTATGCAACAGAAATGCACAGAGATGGCAAATAACCATGTGCTCCTGTTACACCTAAAAGCCTAAATAAAGAGCTTGAGGAGCTTGTGTTGGCTGATAAAAAACCAGGAACTTGGCAAATGGAGAGCTTGTAAACAACATACAGTGAGTGTGTCTGTGTGGTGGGTTTGCAGGATGAGGTGAAAGGGAGTCAGAAGAAAGATTTTGTTGAAGCAGCAATGGGTTTCTGTGGGAGTGGAGAAGGAGAGAAATATCTCATCGTATGCTCAGCTCCACGTTGATGATGGTCTGACAGCAGATCAGCAGTGGCTGTGTTGTGTTCTCCTAAGGTGTCCCCTCCTTGCTCACACATCCATTGTGGCACACTAGGGTTAAATGAGTCACTTCCCTGTCCTACTGCTGCTTGGCAGGATGATCAGGTTCTGCAGCTGTGACTAACCACCACAGTTTTTCCAGTGGTGTGCAGGGTTGCCCTTTGGATTGTAGCTGGGTGTTGGATACTCAGTCTTGAGATATGCAGGGTTCCCGTGGTTTCTGTCTACTGCTAGTTTCCCAAACAAGTCACAGAAACACCAGTCAAAATTTTGTCATCTTTCTTCTCCATCTGCTCAGTGTAAGTTTTGCTTTTACCAGCCTTCTGCAAATTCAAATAGTGACCCTTTGCTTCTCTGGAAAAATACTGAGGCTGGATTCTGTTCTTATTGCCTTTTTGTTATTTTGGCAAATAAAATTCAGAGGTCAGGTTTTTCTTTGACTGGTCAGATTCATAGAGCAGCATGATTAATGATTTCTCGTGACAGAATCTGGTAATTATAGTTTTATTAAATTGCAAAAATAATCAATGCAATCTTCTTACTTGCACTGTGTAACACAGCTTGTACAATTTCTCCCAATAATTATCTCATCCAAACCCAGTAGCTTGCCGTGGAGATCTTAGTAAAGTTTTCCACTGACTGCATTCTGTCAGCACAGCTATGGTAAAATGTATGGCTTCTTAGTTTGTTTGCAGAGGTAGAAAATAGAGGATTCAATTATTTCACTTAACAAGATGAATGGAAGGGAATGTGGCATGTTTGTTTGCATTATCAGTTATTTATAGGGTTTCTTCCTATGTGAAGTGCTTCCCAAGGAAGTGGTCACAGCTCCAAGGCTGCCTGAGTTCAAGAACTGTTTGGACAGTGCTCTCGGAGCATGGTGTGACTCCTGGGGATGGTGCTGTGTAGGGCCTGGAGTTGGACTCGATAATTCTTCTTCCAACTTGGCATATTCTGTGATTCTGGGAAATAATACTTTCTATGTGGTTACCAGAGGCTATTTACTTCAGCATGAAGCCACCAGACAGACTAATTTTTTGCCCTTGCTTCAGTTTGTTGCTTTACTCCAGAAAGAAATAAACAGGAGGAAGAGGAGAAGAAGTGTCTGTCATCTTTTTTCTTTTTAACTCAATCTTGTCTGCGATGTTTGTTTGCAGTGTGTGGTGGTGTTTGGGATATATCTTGCTTTATAGAACATTTTCTTAACAGGCTAGGAAAAACACTGCTAGAGTTTGGCCATATGTCCTCTTCTCAAGACCTGTTTCCTGCTTCAGCTAATAAAGAAAGACCACCTTGCTTTGTGCGTTCTCCATTTCCCCCAATTTAGGGAGTGCTGTAATAAAAACAAAGTAAGAAGAAGCTTGGACGCAATTCCTTGACAAGCTTAAGAGTATCTGATAATATCTGTAGGAATATAAATGTGTTTAACATAACATCCAAACTCATTTTGTGTGTCTCTGAAATGCACCAAAAAAGTAAAATACAGCAGCTGTTTAAAAAGTCCCAACTGACCTATGCAAATATTGAAGATTGAAAGTAAAAACAAATTATGTGTGTGCATGCATGTGTGAGAGAGAGCAAGATGTGCTTAGATAAACATATTTCAAACATCTGGTTTTCTGCTTGATTTGTGTATGGTCTCCTGTGAAAGTTGCCTTGAGCTTTTTAAGTGGTCTTTGAGTTATGGAGCACAGTATTTCCCAACAAGCAGGATTTACTTAGCACTGGTGCAATATTTTCTTGGAAGGAAGACAAATTATAGATAGAAGTAAATAAAATAGATTAGGATCACTCAGTAAAATGCAGGCCTTACCACTGAAAAAGATTAGGTATAATTGGTCGCTATTAATTTATCTGGTGGAGAATCTCTATGAGAAGCAAAACCAAAGCCTAGAAAACTTGGTAAATCCAAAAGGAGCTGGAGAGGTGAGCTGTATGTGTGCACAAGAGCTTCATTTTAAATGGCTTTAGCAAACTTTAAAAGATATTTTGAAAAACCCAGTTCAATTAAAAAAAAATAGGAAGTGTTTTTCTACCCAGAAACTTCTTAGAGAAATATCCAAGTCTATGCTGCCTTAACCTATGGGAAGTATGGGCCTTACTTCAGCAAAGTTAAGCATGCTGATAGTTGAGTACTCATGTGGGTTTCAGTCAGAAGACTTTTTTCCTTGGAGATGTGCTTGAATCTCCCGTTGAGCTGGAGTCATGCTGCCGGCTCAGCCCGCCGTGCTTCTGTCCGCCTTTCATCCATGGAGCCGGTTGGTGCCGGCAGCATCTGAGCTCCTGCTGGGCTCTGCCCCTGCTGCACCTGCCTTCTGTAGGGACCACAGTGAGAGCAGGGTCTCCCCTTTTACACTCGTTCACCTGAGAGCAAAAAATCCAAGCAGGAGTCCTCCTCCCTTGATTAATTTAATCTGAAGCACAGCTCACAAGTTGTTCAGTGACTTTCTTAAAAATGTGAATGCGTGGGCTTCCTGTACAGATATTCCTGTTAGGAAATGTGTTACACACCTTAGTGAAATGCTGTCCTTTAGCATCCCAAAGGATGCCAAGGGCAATCACAGGAAGTGCTTTCTATGGACGTAGCTCTTCTGGCAACACACTGAGTGAGTTCTTCAAGCCTGTGTGGGAACCAAAGCATGGGCCAGAGAAGCAGACTTTATATAGTGAAAGGAAATGGAAAAATCCCCTCTCCAAACAAAAAAAACCCCAATTTGCAGCATTTACATGTCAGCCAGCGCTTTTGAGTTTTTCAAGATGTTACAGAAATATCAGTCTTGGAAAAAGCAATATTTCACTTCTTCTTTCAGAACAAGTTCCTCCAGTCTTGTCCTGGCTGATGGTTGCATAATACTTCATAAAATGTAGATATTAATGCAGAATTTAATTATACTCTTTGCTTACTTTTCTCCATCAGATTCTTTTTTACCATGACCCTTTTGCATCTTTGAATGTTTAGAAAAGGGAAATAACAGGTTTGCTAGCATGGTATATTTTCTAAATAAACTATGGGAACACATAAGTCACATATGGTGTTAAATAGTCAAAATACTTTCTGTTTGCAATTCATGTGAGTTTGAGATAGTGGTGTCTTTCTCAGGACCAAATCTGAGAATGGTGGAGAGGATGAAAACAAATGGATTTGATTTTTCTTTTAGATATTCCATTGTGTAAGTGCACAGTAGCCAAAAGTCCTTACAGCACAGCTACATATTTATACAGCACAATGGTTTGCTCTTGTTTGCTTCTGAGACTCCTATAACACTGCAGAGTGGATGAATGGAAGCAGAGTTCTTGTTGCTATTGGAAAGAAGGCAACAGACGGAGCCAAGAGAGAATCTCTGTTCTTTCTAGTCCACATTTTCTCTTGCCATCTAATAAGTTCCTGCTTGGGTCTCTGCAACTTGCAAAAAATTACATCAAAGATCACACCTTATTATAGTTTTATCTATTGTTTATTCTCTCTTTTTTAGATATGTATTTTCACTTTTTGGGCCCTTAAGCAGGTTGGTTCAGCATTTCTGCACCACACTGGTACAAAAGGATAAACACATGGCTTCACTGGAGTTGGCTGGGCCATACTGAAATGTGTCAGCAGAGGTCCTGACCCTTTCCATGCATGCAAACATGCCAGTGTGTTGGGAAACAAACAAAAACATCCTCCCTTTAAACATAAGCTTTAGTGGAAAATTTCTGGATGATGTGAAGTACAATAGAAAATTTGTAGCTCTACATGCTGTTTTAAGTGGAATTTTCAGTTTTCCTTATTTGCTATGGTGTCATTTGGGCTGCTTTGTCATCTTGGGCTGCTTTATCACCTGGGTGCATTTGTAAATCTGAGAAATCTGAAATCGTGCAAATGTGACTGATAAAAGTCTGCCTGATGAAAAGGATCACATTGGCCACATAGCTATAAGGGAGAAGCGTTTTATAAGTACTGAACTTAGTTTTGAATTGTGACAAGGCCCAGCAAGTGCTGAGCACTGCACAGGCTTGCCCCAACAGCCTGCTCCAGTTCCTTCCATCCTGCCAGCCACCTCTGAGTTTGTTACCTGGCACAGGAGACGAGCGCTTTTGCAGCGATAAAAACGCTCACTTAGGGCAATGAAGAGATGCCAGCATCTGCTTTTGCATGAGTCCTTAAGGAAGGACTTAAACCTGATGCAGTGCATTATCCTTTGAACATTAAGGTCTGAATAAACTCTTGAAATGTTTCAGTGTCTTGTAATGTTGTTAAAATTACATCTTCTTACCTAAAGAAGCAGTGATTACTGAAAGTGCCTGTGTTGTAGCATTTCTTCAGCACTACTGGGTTCTTAACTAGTTTAGCAGAACTGTTGAAGATGTGAAGAATAATTATTCTTTTAATAAAATATTAATGTTCAGTAAAGTGAAAATACTTTATTCTTTTAAGAATTAGAAGTTTATTATATCTAATAAATAGAAATAAAAAAAGGAGAATTTCCATGGATACTAATGTATTACTGCACATCTCTTGAGCATCTCTAAGATGTGAAATGAAAATGTTGAGAATAGAAGCATCAAAATTTTGGATTTATAAACCAAAATCAAAAGTTATAAGACTGAAAATGTAAATGCAAATATGGACCTCCTCTTATAAATATAGAAAAAATGTAGGCCTCTAGAGAAAAAGCTTGGGAAATGAGTGCAGCATCCACCTATAGTCATTATAGAATAATTAGCACAATGTTAAGACCCAAAAGATCTATATGCCGCTGTGTATGTATGTTATACTTGCTCAGTTGTATGTATTTTAGAATAAAATATTCTCATATGAAATTATTAGTTGCATAGAGCACTTCAAAGGGTTGGAAAAGTATCTTAAGGACCTATATAATATTCAGGAATAATGGCTTTTTAAACACTATTCTAAAATTTTTATGCAGTGTTTTCTGATAGAAAAAAAATTATGGGTAGTATCTTCTTTCTCCCTTAATTTCCACTTTCTTCTCTATTAGGTTGAGATGTTTGGGTAAGAAATGGGGATAACATTTGCAATCTGTTCTGTAACCTTACTTGATCTGAATGTAAATGACTGGATTTGAATACAGGTAACTAATCAGTCATTCCTGTGCTATGTGTTGAGCCAAAAACACGTGTTCTTCAGTAATAGTGGCATTACAAAATCGAGGGGGAAAGCAATACCATTGAGATTCATCTTTGCTAGCAGCTAGCTTTCATTCAGTGTGTTGCAAGGAAAATGACATTCATCAGGTGTCAGGCTCACTTGGTTTCAGTGGCACACCTGAGGAGAGATCCTTTTTGTCCCTCATCCAAGGTGGGTCCCTAATGAAGCCCTTCAGGCCTGGCTGACTCTGTACCCCAAGGAGCATGAGAATCTTCTCTGCAGTTTTGGACTCTCTGGGACATTCAGACTTGTGCTTCAGATACAAGCTCATCTCTAGATCTTGCAGGTCAGGGTGAAGGGGGGCTGGGGAGCAAGCAGTGCATTATTGCTGCCTGCTCTCTGAGCTGGCTCTTGGCTGTTCTGTAAAGCAGCAGCTGCTGGGACTGCCATACTCTGACGGGGCTGCTCCAGCAGGTAGACCTTGGGTCCAGTCCAGTACTGCAAACCCTGGCTGCACTCATAATCTAAAATCCATCAGTAGGTCATAAGATCATCACAGGTATATTTTTCAACCTGCCTGTGCCACTGAGCTGGGAGATAGTGAGCCAAGCATCATAACATGAGGAACAGGATGGCTGGGGAGTGAGTTGGGTTCTCCTCCAAGTCCTCTTTTCTTTCTTCCTTGTTTTCTAAAATAATCTTCTCCTTAAGCATGTGCCTGTCTGCTGTTCGCTCTCACCCCGTTAAAGGAATTGTATCCTAGTTTTTAAAAGCTGGGCTTGGAACAACCTGTAGTTTTCAGTGAGCTGCAAGTATCCATGCTGTATAGAAGTAGCAGTATCAAGTAAAATGTAACCACCTTTCTGTGTAGCCTGTGAGTGTTTTTAGCCTCATTGAATATCTGAATTGTGTCATCTGTGTTACAGTTGAGATTTTTGAAAGATAATCGACATCAAGACATACAAAGTTTGGTAACCGACAGGGAGAAATGCAGAGGTTTTTAACTGCGAGAACGGCATATATAGTGTTGGCACACAGCTTTCTTTTCCTGCTCCAGAAAAGGAGGGAAGCAGCTATATGAAATGCTAATAGTTTCACTGTGGTTTTGAATAGACTAGACTTGAGAGCCTTGAGTATTTTTCCTTTTCTCTTTTAACTGCAATTTTGTTATTGTATTGCTGCCCCCATCTCTGCTAAATATGGCTTTTGAAATGTAAATCATATCATGTTCTCAGAGATGCATATGACACCCTCAGCACTGTTCCTCTTTGCACTTCAAAGAGCTGTGTGGTCACACTTTGCATCTCAGCAAAATCGCAAGATTTGCCTTCTGAAGATCTCCTTTAATGTGTACAATCAATCCCTGATAATGTATTTTGGTTTTTTGTTCCCTGGAGTCTGTTAATTTTAGTGTTGCTACAGGTCATCAGGAAACATAATCTCTTCTTTTTTAATTTCTCAGTGAGCGTGCCTGAGGGGAGAGGAACACAAGAGAGGAGAGACAATTGAACATCACCATTGGCTGAGACCTGAAAAAATGGTGCTGGATGAACACAGGATTAGAACTTAATTGTAAAAGGGAAGGGAAGTCTTGACAGGCGATTTACTTCATTTTCACATTCATCATGGCACAGATCCTCTGGCTGGCTGGTTGATGGGACTGTCCAACACTTCTACTTAGTTTCAGTGCAGATCCCTTCTGCTTACACATCGAAAGACCTGGGAACAGGTGGGAACTGGATGGTGCCAGATACAGGAATGGAAAGAGAAATGGACTCTGACGAGCTAAGATGGAAGTGACTTGACAGCAACAAGCTCAGCAGTTGTCTCCAGTAAGGACAGGTTGAGACGGGAATCTCAAGCTTCTCTGGAAGAGCAGTATGCAGGAAGCTGGTTTTCAGGCCACAAATGCTTTCACAGGTAAGGATTTCTGTTCTAATTCCATTCATATTCTTGGGACAATTTACTGGAGTTTAGAAAGTGAATAGATCCTGACTGTTGTTAGCATCTTGTAGTACTTTAATTTTAAACAGTATTTTAAAACAATTCACTTGAAGGCCAGTTCAACACTTGTATTAGCAGTGAGTAACACAGTAATCCATGTTTCTGCCTTCAGAAATGGATGGCCACGAGCCTTGGGGAAAGTTTATCTCCGCTTTCCTCTTTAAAGTACTCATTAACAGCTTAACCATGAGTGGTCTCTCGAGTCAGTATAAAATGAAGTCTGTAAAGTTGCTCTTGTGCTCAACATAGGAGTTTGATGAGGCTGTAGGATGGATATGGTTCATGTCAGGAGGTTTCTTAGCAACATGTCAGTATTGAGCCTTATCTTGTCTGCTGGAGCACATCTCTGGGCAGAACTTGCCAGGCACCTTCTCTTTGTACTCCCCCCTCCCCACCACCGACCTGCTGCAGTGCTTGAACTGGCTAAACTGGAGGGTTTAAATGGGAACTGTTTCACCTCAGTCCGGTGTATTTCTCTGTAGATGGATTGAAAGCAATGTAATGAGAAAGAGGATGCCACGGTGGTGTGACTTTCTGAGGAAAGCTCCCTCTAGTGTAAAGTCTGCTGGAGTTCATATAGTGCTTTCCCTGTATGGGATGGTTTCTGATTTGAGAGACGGGAGGAGGAAAAGAGGATGAGCAGATCCTGCTGCTTTGTTTCCATGTCTGCCAGCCAGGTGAGGTGCAGCCAAAAATTCATAGAAAATCAACTAGATACTGCTCTTGTTTTAGTAGGTCTAGCTAAGGGATTAGTACTACAGTGTAAAATAGTGATCTGCAAGACATTTGTTTTTCTAATATAAAATATTCACCTTTAGAAGGAGTTTTGGCTGCAGTGGGGTGGGATTCTGTGTCCAGCTGTCTGCTCCAGCCCAGCAGTTTGGAGTAGTGGTGCAGCCCTGAACTATCTCTGTTGCCTTGCTTTGATTTACAGCCTGGGTTCTGTGCGTGTCAGTGAGATGTGTCCTGAAGGAGAGGAAACAGGAAGCTTTTCTCCCCATGCGCTCCAGTGCTAATGGGAGATGTGAAGTCTGGGACAACCACAGGGCTTTCCCTCCTCTGTCTAGCCAGCAGCACACTTCTAAAGCTCCCCACTGCTGTTCTTCTCCTTTTTGTCCTTGCTGCTCTCTGCCAGTCCTTATCTCTTTCCTAGGAGTTTTTGTCACTCTTTTGCTTTTGACTAAAATTCCCAACTGTGAGGATATCTGCTCTCTTCCTTAACCTGGCTCTCTCCTTTGCTGGAAGTGCTATTACTTCTAACACCCTTGCATTACTGTATTATTTTCTGTCCAGTTTTACACTCTTCTGCCACTGTGTCTGCTACCCCTTAGCTCCCAGAAGTTGGCTCTGTGACCAGGGTGACCTCATGACTGCTGCTGGATGGAAAAGACCTGGCAAGCAGAGCTGCATAAAATTCAGAGAGATGAAACTGGGGTCCCAGGACAGCAGTCAGACAGTGGTGCAACCCAGCAGATTCAGACCTATTCTGGAGACTTAATGGCATGAAGGTTGTTTGGTCTCCTGTAAGAAATTCTTATGTTCCTTTGGAATTGCCCTTAGGTAAAGATATTAGTAAACATATTCAAATCTTGGCAGCTGTACTAAAGAATTATTAAACATTAAGGTGCACCAAACGTTCAGGAGACTTGTTAAAGAAACAGGTTGAATTATATTTCCTTTGTATAAGGAGAAAACTTCCAACTTGTATCAAATTGATATCTATATTTACTTTTTGGAGATCTTTCTTGTTCCTTATTAGATTTATATGATGTACTCAGCAATAATAAACAGCAGGTAGGTACATATTTCTCAGAGAAATCCACTGGACTGTGTTATGCTAAGTAAAGAGTAGCAATAAGAATGTAATGGCAGGTGTATATGGTCGCTCCTCTGATCCTTGCTGTAGTGCTCCTTTTGTTTTGTTGGAGTGCCAGTTTAGCTGTAGGAGAGAACAATATCTGCTAGCAGCAGAGGGGGCATGGTCACATGAGAAGGGAGCTAATTTGTACAAAAAAGCTTTGATATCTGAAGCCTGTGTGGTGTCAACACTGCATCTAGACATGTTAAGTAACTGCAGCTATTGTAACAACTAGAGTAATAATTTCAATTTATAGCTGACCAGAGTGCTGGCAAAGGAAGCCTGGGAGGACACTGCCTCAGTGTAGCCATGGTCGGAGTATTTCCTACACCTCCTTTCCACTTTGCTGTTTGCTGTGACCTGGAAAGGTTTATAGTCACGGCTAGGAGATATTTTGATCCTGCCTGTACACTCATTTTACTGGCACTGTTGCCAAAGATTCCCTTTTTTGCAGATGGCTCTTGTCCCAAGAGATGGGCTCACGGAGTCATTTTATCATGTATTACCAAACAATAGCAAATGTTTAGAATATTTTTACTTTATAGGCTGAATCCTAAATTCAGAAGATCATGTGAGTATAACAGGTTCAGGATTACAGAATGTGGAAAAGGCAATGGAAGGGAAGTGTTCCTAGGCTTGATTCAGAAAGAGATGTCTGAGCCTATGATGGTAAAATGCAATTTGAGTGGTAGCAATCAGGAAAGAGTGAGCCTGTGATTCTTCAGAAGGTGAGAAGATAGAATTTGAGAATAAAAGCAATAGTATGCAAGAAAATATATTGCATTGAGCTCATGGAACTGATAGGTAATGTTTCTTGGAATACAAACCTGAGAAATTCTGGCAATTTTTAAAGGAAATAACTTTCCCAGTCAAAATAAAGAGTAAAAAAAAAACCAGATTAAAGGCATTCCAGTAAAAAAAAGACAAAGTAAGAAGAGACAAAATTGTATGATCTGATAATTGAGGACTCATACAGAAGGTGGAAACTTGAAATGTTGCTGAAGATGAGAAAAATGCAAGGGTCAAATCAGGTAGACCAGTTCACAGAACAAGGTACAACTAATAAAGGGTATGATAACAAAGAAACTTATTACATTCTAAGTAGTAGTAAAAGGAAGACTGAGTTTCTGGGCTACTAGTTGGCAGGGAATTACAAAATGTCAGTAAAAAAACTAATGATCTGATGGTGCAGAGAGGATTGAGTAGTTCATGAAAGTTTTTGTATCATTCTTTGCCTGAAAGGGTGATCTGTAATCAAGTGGCAAGAGAAGAACTGCGACCTTGAGAAAGGTAAGAATTCCAACTAGAGCAGGAAAAGAACAGATTATAAACTAATGAGATAGGATAATGGGTGCTTTAGAACAAGATGGAGTTTATTAAATTATCTCTTCAACATAGGGTGAGATAGCTGAAGCAATCTCTGAACAATTAGTGGCTACACTGGAGAACGTTCGGAGGACAGTTTAGGTTCTAAAAATCTGTGAAAGAGCAAACACTGCACCTGTGTATAAACTCTTCTGGGTCCTTCCCTGTTCCCACTGGAGTAGCTAGCTTATTTTATATTCTTGGGAAAAAAAGTTTGAATCAAATAGTCAACTGGATTTTTTAATAATTAGCCTGTAGATAATATGATAAATGAATTTGCATGGATTTTTTCCCCAGAAGGTACCTTGTCAGTGGAGCCTAATTTTCCTGTAAGTAGAGAAATAATATATTTTGATTTTTGGAACTCTTTTCAGCTTCTCATAAACAAGGTGGCACAATGGGCTACAAGGTGGGTACACAGTTGGCTGAAAAGCTCTTCTCAGAATAATTACTAGTGATTCACAGTCAAACCAGAAGGATCTGTCAAGTGGGATTCTGCCCTGGATTGCCAGAAAATATTCAATATTTTAATTAATGATTTAGATGATAGAATCTGCATGCAGAATTTCAGATGACACCAACCAGGGGGAGGATGTAAACCCTTTGAGCACAGGATTAGAATTCAAAATTAATGGGATATATTGGAGAACTGATCTGAAATAAATATGATGCAGTTCATCAAGGACAAGTTCTAAATAGTGGTTCGACAGGAATAATCAGCTGTGCAAATCAAAATGTAGAATAACTGGTGAGACACCAGGTCTGCAGAAAACAGATGGGCAGTTGCAAGAGTTCAGAAAATGGCTATGATTCAACAATTCTATGCCATGACTATTATGCTAGAATATATGGACAGGAGTCTGCCTGCAAAATAATTTTTCCACTCTACTTGGCATTTGTGTGGCTGGTGTACTATTTCTGGTCTGAGCAGTGCTCTGTGGGCCTATTGGAAGCATCCAGAGAAGAGCAGAATGAATGGCCAGAGGTGTAGACAACCTGAGCCTTGGGAACTGCAAAAAGGGTCTTTTTCAGACTAGAGCAGTAACTCTCAAACTTTCTGAGGATTTTTTCCCTTGGTTCCCAGAAGCAGCACAGATTTGTGTCAGAGCATGTCTGATGCACTGAGCTGCATGACAAGATGTGGCTGTGACACAGCCCTGCTTTGCTGTCATGGTCAGCAGGACCTTCTCGCTTGCACACGAAGTTCTGCACCTTCTGCACTGGCCATTCTCAGTGCCATACCAGTGCTGGGATAACAGTGGTGGCAATTCTGGACAGCCAAGGTCTGTTTTTAAAATCAGCCACTCCCTCACTAGTGTGTGTTTTGAGTGCTCGTTTAGGAGAACAGTGTGATTCTGAAGTCTGCTCTCCATCACTGGGGAGTGTGTGACACAGAGACATCCAGGATGATCAAAGGATAATGGGAACACTGTGGGATGGATTAGGAATCAGTGTATGAAGCCTCCTGACCTTGCAAGGTCAGCCTAGGTTCATCGATTTTATTAACTCCATCTCAGCACAAGCTCTGTCAGACCTGGGCTGACTCAGAGGCATTCCTGCCCTGTGACCCTCAGCAGTGCTGGAGGGATTATTAGTTCTGGTACTATGGAAACCAGAATAAATAGTAAGAGGTTGCTCTGTACAGTGGGCTGCTGCCCTTCAATCTAGCACTGACTTTGCCTGTCATCTCCTGATCCCATTCTGTCATAGCCACATATCTTCTCCCTCACACTTTTCCCTGTGAAAGTGATGGCACCCTCAAATCTTTCCATAATCCCTCTCAGCCTTATGTCTGAAAATCATTGTCACTGAAGCTTGACCTTGGGCCATATCCAGAGAGACCAGGTTACTCCCAAGGAGCAACTCCTCAGCTTGGCTGGCACTCTCATAGGCCTTGCTTTAGCAGAGAAAGAGAATTCATTTGTTAGATCCTCGTGCTCATAGAAACATAACTTGGTGGAGTTATTCTGGAGTTTTTCCAGTGTCCCCACCTCTGTGCTGTATTTTCTGGCATGAGGAACTTCTGCTGCATTTCTTCCTGTGTTTCATGTTGTCCCAACCTCTCTTTGCTGCTTCTCCCATCAGTGCCAACATCCCCTCTCTCTGTATTGAGGGAGACTCCTTCATCCCTCCCCATTTGTACATTTGGTTTCACTTCTCTTCCTAAATCCCTACTCTTCTGGTAATCTTCCTGCTTTTCAGGGCTTTCCTTCACCTTTGTTTCCAGACCTTTCCCACTTCCAGACAACTAACGGCAACCTAATTCCGGGTTGTGCAAGAGCCTCTCTCCCTCTTTTCTAGACTCAACCCTTTCTCTCTTCATCTCCCCTTCTCTGGGGTTAGTACCTTTCTTCACTTCACATCTCTTCCACAGTGGCTTCTGCTGGTTTGTGTGGGACCTTTCTTTGCAGGAAGGCAATCTGAGAGGCTGCTATCCAGTTTGGCTTCTCTCCCTGCATCTTGTTTTGCTTAACTGCCTGCATTGTGGGTGGAGATGTCTCTGGTACAGGGGGGGCAGTGCCAGAATAGGGAGGCTCCTCGAGGGGACTACATGGGAGATCAGATAAATTGCTCCAACAGGTTGCATATGACCTAGTTGGCCATTATGCATTTAGGGAATGGGAGAGTGAGGGAAGATGTGATAACCATTAAAAAAAATATATGGAAATTTCATGTAAAGAGTAAAGTAATAGAAACTGTTTTCCAGTTCTGCTGGGGATAGAGCACAAAGTAACAATCAGGCTTACTGTAGTGGAGAGATTGAGGTTAGACATTAGGAAAATCTTTCTAATGGTAAGGATAGTTAAGGACTGCAGCCGATTGCCTAGGGAGGTTGCAAAGCCTCTGTCACTGAAGGTTTTTAAGAACAAGTTAGACAAATATCTGTCAGGAATGGTTTATGTATAGTTGATTTTGCCCTGGGGCAGGGGAATGGACTTCATGAGAGCACTTCCAGCCTTACTTTTCTGTAAAAATGATGCTCTTATTGCTGGTTCCCTGGATAATAAATGTACATTTTTAAAGTTAGTAACCCACCTGTACTACTCTATCATCTCAGTGTTTAAGTAGATTCTGTTGAGCTCTTAGAATAATTGATAAAAAATAGATTAGGAGTAGTGGGTGTTTAAAGCATTAACTCTCCTTTTGCTGGAGTATTACTCCATTGCTTTCCTTATAGCTTGGCCTTGTTTAGACATCTTATTTTTGGGGATGTGACATGTTTCTATGTCTGTGCAACTTGTATAGAAATATTTTAATGTCACAGAAATGCTGCATCCATTCTTCCATTTCACAGTATGCAAGTATTTTAAGAAACACTTTTGCCACTCTTAGATAGTAAGCATATTTAAAAAGTAATTTTAAAGAATAACCGAAAATAGGGCAGAGCCAAATCAACAATCCCCTGAGGTTGTTTTCTTTATTGTGAGCAAAACTGATATGTAACTGGTATATCTGCTGCTGAAGGTAGCCTTCTTCCTCAGAATTATAATTGAGGCTCAATGTAAAATAGAAAAACAGGTTTGAAATGTCTTCTATTAAGTATATAGTGTAATTAATATTGAAAACAGTTAAAATTAATTTATACATTAATACAGATCTCCCACATTGCTACTGTCATTATTTGCATGATTTTCAAGTACAGATAAACATTTCATTTAAAAATTCAGCTTGAATATGTAGCAGAGAATTCTCACCCCTCTCTGTTCTAGTTTTGTTTTCATCTGCTTCATGAATTCATTACTAAAATGTCTGCAGTTTTCTTAACAATTGCATTATTTTATGAATTTTCAAGGTTACTGTGTCACTCACAGACAACTCTGACTGTCTCTTAGTTCTTGTGAGAAACAGATTGCTTTTTTGCAATGCCCCTTACTCAGCACACAGATAGTAACAGATCACATTCCATTGTATTCCTTAGGTATTTTATTTAGGGTAAGCAATTTTTGGAGTACAGATAGTATTCTGAGGAAGAGTACGTGAAAGAAGATATAACCATGGTCTCTAAGAGTTTGCCACCTAAATATGTTACATCCAGTAGCATTCAGCAGTACTGTTTTAAGTATAGTATTGCATTGTTTGGAAGTCTTCTCTTCAGGGTTAAAAACTTTAATAGAATTAAAGAAGAGTGTGAAACTGTGAAAATGAATTTGAGAGAGCTGTTGGCACCTGAGAGTGATAGCTTTGGTCACAACATAGTTCTTCTGTTGTCCTCTTGATCAGTGATTAGAACAAGAATGCTTTCTGCTTTAGGTTTTTCTTCAAGCCTAGAAGGCTGGTTTTTAAGTTTTGATCCCAAATTTATGTAGGTGAAATACTGTGTTTTCTTCTTTGTTTCCTTTCACCTCAAGAAAATTCTCCTCAAAATGTCTGGTTGGAGAACTGTTTAATCTCCAACTGGCCAGGTACTACCTTTGCTTCTTGAGCTGTGGCACTCCTTATGGAAACAGAGGGACATGTCACACAGGCCAAGGATTTCACATTTTAAATGCTTCTCCTTTCAAATTTATATTTAACTGGGATACCAGACCTCCTTACCTGTTTTCTTGTTTCAGTGAAGTACTCCATCCTTTTCTACTTGCTAGGGGAACAATTTGGGTGGCAGTCACTATCAGAAGGTGGCCTTGTCATGTGAAGCCACCTGGAGCTCAATGAATAGCAGTCAAAAAAAGGCAGAAAAGAAGCCAATGAAACTCCAGAGGAAGTGCAGTGGTGTGGTGCCCTGTGAAGCAACTTGAGGGTCACTGGACTTGGAAAAGAATTCTCCACGGAGCTGGAATTGCAGACTACTGCATGATATAACACCATTCATATCAAGCAACATCCTACTTACTCTGATTTGTGAATTTTAAAACAAATATTTTAAATTAAATTTTCATTTATTTTTGATTTCATTTAAATTCCATTTAGACATCCTTTAATTTTCAGTGTAGGTGTAGTTTTGGGTACATGTGTGTGGGCTGCTTGTTCTGACAATCCAGAGCCAAATAAAAAGCAGTGATTTGGGCACACCAGAGCAAAAGAAGGTTCAAATTGAGAGAAGTATCTTGGCCAATGCTATTATTAAAATTATTTTATGAAGTAGTGTATTGCTGGAAATGGCAGACTTCTTCCCAAAGTGGGAGGAAATGGTCCAGCATGTTCAGAGAGGATGTTAAGCCTGGATCCTCACCTTTGATAACCATTTTTAGGAGATGATATTCAGCTGTAGCATTGCCTTTTGCAAAGCTGATGGTTCTTTGGAAATGCCCATCTGCCATTTCTCATTTCTTAATAGTACATGTCACGGTGCCTTCGTGTGGTACAATTTAGTCAGCCAAATGGCCAATTCCAGACTGAATATGACAATAAATTTTGCTGTAAATATGCTATGTTTCAGTGCTTAATCATAATAAAAAGGCAGACTTTTTGAAAGGACAAAATGCATGCATTGTCCCTCAAGTAAAACTCAGAAAATAAAAAGTGGTGAAAATTGACTGTTATATTGGCAGTGTTTGCTTTCTGTTAATTCCTTCTAATTAATTAGGTTTTTTAATTTTTAATTATTTTTTTTTTTTTAGGGGAAAAGAGGCAATCTGGCTGTGCCCATGGCTGGCTGAGTGTATTTTTACTGCTGAAAAGGCCTTTTACCTTTTGCTGCTGGTGGTCTCTAGCAGTGGGAGTAGGGCTGCTTCCTTGTCTTGGAGCACCAGTGTGAGGCAGGCTAGAAATGCATTTTGTTACAGACTTAAGAGTACTGAAAGAGGGAGCCTAAGCTCCAAATCAGTGCAAAGCTACTGAAGCACTTGCCTGTGCCCTGTTGGAAGCTGAAGAGATACAGTGGTTAATTGGAAAGATAAATGTTGTTAGAGAAAACCTAATTTTATTCATGTAAAAATGGTGCGGGATATTCCCATGCACTTGTATTGAAGTGATGTGAAGTTTAGGTCTAATGTTTTGCTATTTGTTTTTTTTCTGTAATGTCAAGCAGGCCCGTTTGACTTGGTATTATCTCGGTTTTCTTTTACCACCAAAAAAAAAAAAGTCTGGATTAGTGTTATGTTTCCTTTGCTCTGTGCTGTAGTAATGCCTTTACAAATCAGAGACTGCAGTCTGGATAAACAGACTGCAGTTGACATTACAGGATTAATGTGGTGGAAAAGCCTAAAAGTTACTGAGGAGAAGGTAATACCCTGTATACAGACTAAATGCTACGTTCTCTTCTCTGATATTTTACAAGCTTTTGCTTTTTAGCAAAAGAAGCCAGGAATCATGGGTATTAACATCTTGCTAGGCCTTTTTTTGTTGCTGTTTGGTTTGGGTTTTATGGGTGGGCACAGTCTGAGCCTTCCTATGAACGCGCGTGTTCCGGTGCCTGTATCAGCTGCACCTCATCCTGGGGCTTGGCTTTCTGAGCAGAAGCACTTCATTAGGGAGCAGCATGGATCCACCCAGGCGTGCACCCCACGCTGTGCCTCTCCCAGCTTTTCTCCCCGCAGGCTGCCCAACCTCTGCTCCAAAACTCTTATAGAGGGATACTCACACCCTTTTTAATTTCTACTCAGCCCTTGGCAACAGTGAATAACCAAAATGTTCAGTTTCTAGTAAGATCATTCCTTGCTAATATGGTGTAACCTTCAAGCCTTTCCAGCCTTTTCCCCAAAGAGACTCTTTTCCCTGGGAGAATACAATACCATGATATAGCTATAATAACAATGCTGCTTTCTGGGACCCATCTTCTCCAGGCAGTGCTTGCGCTGATTTCTCAACCAAGGGGGCTTCAAGCAGGTGGGCTTTGATAGTATCTGGAGCCCAGGGACTTGGAGTTTGATAGCAAACCAAAATTCCTCTGTATCATAGTTGAATCCTTTCCACTATAATTTATTATGATCACCTCACTATCATTTGCCTGTGAAACTTACCCAGTAGTTTGGTCTGCTGAATCCTTAAACTTTCTTTGAAAGGCATGAAGAGAGTTTCCCAGGGGTTTAAGCAGATGTATTGGTACGTGGTGCAGGACACTCTTCCTGTTCTTCAGAGCCACAGGTCTGTCTCCATGCTCTCTCTCATCCCAGGATGAACAATCTGTTAGCAATGGATAACAGACTGAGCAGTGTGTCTTTCATATATTGTCGAGTTTGATTTTTTTCCTTAAAAATTTCTGTCCTGTTGTGTTCTTGGCTTTCTCACTTTACAAGAAAGTCACTCCCTTCTGATTTAAGGGCAAGAGTAAAGGAAGCTTTGTTTGAGTTGTAAGGAGTTAACAATGAAGAGTTTTCATGATGAAAATGCCCAAGAAGAATCCTACTCTACAGCCATCATCTAAGCAGCACCTTCAATCCATGCCTCTGAGGATAAATTTGTCTCTGCTGTTAGTGGGTAAAATAACTTTTTTCAATGCCATTTGATAGCTGACAGTGCTGGATGCCTGTGTTGTAGGTGTACATATGCTGAGGTAGTGGTAGGTAGACTTGGGACAAGGTAATGGCTTTAGAAAAGCCTGGAAGACTGGCTTGGGTATGAATTGTTTAAGAATTGTCTGTTTATCCTGGAGGCTCAGACTATACAAACCAGTAATTTATACTGGCTGAAGATGGATTCACAGCCTGGCTGTGCACTCAGTCAGCCCTTGATTTAAACGAAAAAATTGGAATTTGGACATGAGTCTCCATTTTTCCTCTTTCTGAGCTTTATTGTTCTTGATTTGTTTATCTCAAAAGAAATACTTTCAGGATAATATCTGCTTCCAGTTGCTCAGAGCGAGAATTTGAAGAGACACATGACCTGCCACAACAATGCTAAAGTTCAGAAAAGCCTCACTCTTCTTAACTCAGGAAGTAGGTAACATCTGTAAACTGAAGATACTTTTTTTTTTCTTCTGTAGCAATCATAACCTTTGTGCCCAAACCACTGTTATTTATATAAATTGTTGGATAGTTTCTGCATAATAAAAGAAATAGGGATAAGCCCAAACAGGAACTGCAACAAGTATGGTTCCTGAAGATGTTTCTATTCAGTGGTTTCTTTAGTGTATGTGTGAAGAAATAGTGGATTTTGTAGAATTTTTCAAGTATGGCTCTGCTTTAAAACCATGGTATTCTACTTTTTGAGATAAATGAGATTATGTTCTCTCAGGCATGACTCCTGCTTGTAGTGATCAGTGTTGCACCAAAGAACCTTCAGCTGAGATGAGGACCCTGCTGTGCCAAAACAGTGAAGGACTGCTCCTTTAAAACCTCAGCATCTAAAAAAGACAAGATAGAATCAGAAAGAAAAAATAATGCTGTCCAGTGTTTGCAGACCGGCAACTGAGACATGGATGCAGTATTGATGTGAGGTGAGCCAGGAGCTTGGCAGACCTGAGGACTAAAACTACAGCCTCTGAATTTAAACCCACTATAAAGGGTGAGGTTATAACAAAAAGTACTAATGTACCTAATGCACTATTTTCTTGTATTTTCTCTGTTGTATTTTTGTACTTTTTACCTGCTGCCACGAGGAGAAGAATGTAATCCGTAAGATTTCTTGTGGAAACTGCAGATTTGCTTTATGCCAGCAGTGCTGGAAGGAAGTTCTCTGAAGAAGAATTACAGCTGCCCATAAAATATGTGACACAAACAACCGTTCTCATCTGCAAGTATTAATTGTATGTTGGAAAGAAATGGGTGCTGGGATACCAGACTGCTCAAAGTATATGGGGTATTACTAAAAGGCTTTAAAAAAATCTGTCACTGAATTGCCAACTACAGCGTAGGATTATTGAAATTTATGAGAACAAAATTTAGTGAGATGAATACAAATAAAGCTGTCCATATTAGTGCAACTTCTTTTTCAAAGGTCTTTAAATGCAAAATATGATTTCATTAATGTAATGCAGGCGGGCTCATTGGTTTGTTGCTTTATACACTTATGGATCAAACTTGATGTGGTATCTCAAGACATAATTTGAAGAGCCTTAGAAAGTCCTGGGTTTTATGTGACTTGCTTTATCTGAAGGACAAAAAGGCAAGCTTTGTGGAAAGATTTCTGCTTCACAATTAGTGATCTGCTTGGAAGGCAAACAAATAAGATGCCAAACCCTAGAAGTATTTAGGTATTTAAGCTCTTCACCTCCAGGAAATTTCTTAATATGCATTCAAGATTCTTCAGTTTGCTGAGACATCTTCTGCTACATAAACAAAATAGCATTAAAACCAGAAATGGACAAGCAACAAGGAGAAAATTCTCATGCAAGTTAAAATTGACTGTTGCCATATTAGCATTTTTCTTTCAATTAGTATTGTGATTGTGAAAGAAATCCCCCAGTTATCCCCATTCATGGCACTATGGTTCAGCCCACAAGACAGCTTTGTTGTTTACCAGAGTAGGTGGTAGTCTCCTGCTAATAGGAGGTTAGAGAAAGTGAAATTGCTTTTTTCCAGCTGTTCAGTACCTGTGACCTTATGAAGAGGCAATAGGATGCTGTATATGTTAATGTGGATAGAAGGGAAGAGAAGTGAGACCCAGGGACAATATCTAAAGCTGAACTGATCTTGTGGAATTCCATCCTGAAAGAAATACATGCTTGAGCATGCCACCTGGATCTAGTGTTCTTGGAGAGGCAGAAGAACATCAAAGCCTGACTTGGGATGATTGCAGAAGGTAAAGCTGAAGATAAAATTAGATGTGCGTACAGTGGTTAAGATGATTCTTTTAACAGTGATCGCTGTCATTTCAACCACACTGAAGTGTTGCCAATACTTGTACAGGGAAGAAACTTAAATACTTAAATACTTATACAGCAAACTTACTCTGGAAATCTTATCCCTGTAGTGACAGTCTTGAAACAGTTTCAACTGGGAAAGAGCTACATTCATTTTGGGGAAGAGTGTCAGAAGTCTAGTGTGCTCATTCTTAGTTTTTATATTCTTAAATATAGAGCCACAGTCTAAAAGTTGGATCAATGTGAGACGTGTAGACATTACATGATGCCAAGCAATGAGTTCCCAGATATTTATAAATAAACTCTTGGTGAGCTCCCATTTTCCTGTCTCTCGTCTTTGCTATTATCCCACACACTTGCCCCAGGCTTTCTGTGCTATTTATAGAGATGGTAGTAGTAACTCCCTTTTCCTGAATATTATTCTTGAAGAAAGTGGATCAATTATGCAGTATAACACTGGTTAGGTTACAGCTAATAGCTATAGCTGTTAACCTCACATGTTCATTTTACTTTTGTGGTAGTAATGAATCGTTAAATTGAGTGCAGCAATAATCCTTGAGATATAAAAATAGAAATAATTTTACAAAGGCATTCCAAAGTGAATTCTTTTATTGATTAATATTATGTAATATTATCAATATCTTCTGACTGTTACGAGGTTTCCAAAGTGCAGCTTAAACCGTGAGGGTGATGTGTTGAATATCTACAGACCCTTATGTCTTTATTGTACTTGAATCTTTCAAGATTGTTCTTCAGAAACTAGGAATTAAATAAAGAACAAGGTAGTTTTCATGTAAATGGTACAAGAGATCCCATTTTAATAAAACTTGAACAGTTGTTAACAACACTTAGTTTTGCTAAATACATCTACCAGAAGAGAAAAAAATTAATAATAAGTTCATCTAGAAAAGAGTATTTCAAGTTTCATAGTGTTACAAAGATTCAGATATATTGGGGAAGATGCATTACTATTCTGTTCCACTGTGGAAATGTATTGTCTCACCACTATGCAGATGTTCTAACATAGTGAGAATATTCTTACCTGCCAGTGATACTGTTGTTGGTTAAGAATGACTAAATAGTTTAGTATGAAGTGAGACAATAACCCTTCCCTCCTTACTTTAATTTTGTTCTGCAACTTGATTGAAAGTAATACTGTTAAGGTTTTTTCTGTCAAGTTTTACTACAGAAGCAGACTCCACAAGACATTATTTGGGTTATAACATCTCCTAATAGATTTCTGTATTCTGAACAAGTAATAATCAGTTAAGTTTAGCTGTCTGAGTTTGTATTTTAGAAATAATTACAGAGAATTCAAACTGCACCTTAAAATAGCAAATAGTTTTATATTACCACAAGAAATTAAAAGAATAAAAATTGAAGGAACAAAGGCTAAAATAAAGGTGATTGGAAAAGCTATGACAATTGCTGGAGATAGGAAATAACTTTGGTTTTGGTTCTCAGTAGTAATAACAGTTGTTTTATTTCAGTGTGATTTGTCTGGGCAAAAAAAAGGTGTCTCTGTTTTTTACTTCCTATGATAGTGTAATTGAAATTTGCAACTATTCTTTCTTAATGGCCCTGTGTCTTCTGACTGTTGTAGGTGTCATGAAGAGTCAATAGCATATTTGGATTTAGAGTTTAGATATTGATATTAGCAGGTGTGTTGGTTGCACAGTGTGTCAAATGAAATGTTCATTCTTAGATTTGTTCTGCTGGACTTTGTTAGATGTCTGGAGATTCAGTTTCCCCGTAATGACTTATGCTGACTTTGGAAGATACTGCAAGTCTGATGATCTCATGGGTATTCTTGTTACTGAGAAGAGCTGTTCAATTTGCTGTGAAATACATCATGTGGAGCTATACATCCCTATATCAGTACCTTCTACAAGGCATAAATTATAGGAGGTGGTAGTTTCTTTTATTAGACCATCTGATTTAGTTGGAGAAAATAGAGAATCTGAGTGCATTACAACTCCTTCTTCAGGTCTTTGAGAAGATCCTGAATGACAGGTTTGCAAGCTCCAAACATGGCCTGTTTTTTCCACTTGTATCTGTTGATCAATTAAAAGATAACCTGTCTCTTTATAAAGCTTACCTTGATTAAACTGCCATGTCTACAATAAACCACAGCTTAATAATTTCAGCCTTTGTCATTCAAGACACATATCCTTATTTTCCTTGAAGTGCCTGAATTAAAGTTACTTCCAGCCATTTAGCTTGTTCTCCCTTCACATTTTCTCACTCTGGGTATAGCCAGAAGGGCTGACTCTTTTATCTAAGCTCAAATCAAGTTGTGCTAAAAACCTGATGAAGCAGTTGAGCCTGTGATTTACTTTTCAGTTTTTTATGTTGTTCCCATCCCTCAGACTTCACTACAGACCTTATTGGTAGCCAAAGTGTTTATTTTGTGGCCTGTCATATGTGATGCAAGCAATCTATTTAAGGCTTGGTTTCATGCTCCTCAGTCAAATCACCTTGGCTTCAGGGACACACCACACAGCTTTGTGTCCTTGCAAGGGGAATTTTCCTAGAGCAGGTTAGTCACTTTCCTCTTTGTAGCATTTGCAGTTTTCTGTCAGTTTGAATGTTCCTCCTACTTTCTGATCCCTGGCTCCTCTCAGAGCTCTGCCTACATTCCACTTTTAACTTTGCCACAGGAGGATTTTTTGGGACCAATAGAAGGGCACAAAAAGGATTCAATACATGGACCAAAAGTTGCCTGGCAGCTGCCCTGTGCATGTGCCTCATTTCTCACCTCTTCCTGGTGATCATTCCAAAGGAGAAGAGCATCTGGATAAGACTCACCATCTCCTCTCAGGGGTTGTGGTCCAGCTGGTAGCTTGGGAGCCTTTGTATGTTTTTCCCTCTTCCCATGGGGAGGGAGCAGCGGTCAAACAGGAGACTCTACTGGAAGCCATCACAGCCCTCTTGTTCTGGCTTACAGCTGGAGAGATTGGCTTCTGTTGGCTTCAGTGGTCTTGCCAAGACCTGGCCAAGCCATCTGTAGTGGTTTCTGTGGATGAGCTGTGCTAAGGAGTGAGTGATTGGAAGATCCCTTCTAGCAGAGCGTGGAGTGGTGTGTGTGTGTGTTGAGTTACAACACATTTTGAGGAAGAGCAAAATTTTAATCTTTTTTTAAGACCACTGTTTCTTTTCCTCTAGGAGAGATGATCGTGTGTAAGGAGCCTTCTTACGAAATCAGGATTTGTAAGCTTTAGTTAGAAACTTTCTGCCATCAGACTGTCTAAAGGGGCTCTGCTTATGCCATCTAACACTTTCCCTTGTGCAGCAGCAAGGTATGCAAGTATTTGTGATTCAAATGTGTGTAAAGTGATGAAAACTTAGCACCAGTAGGAGCAGAAATGGGTTGTGGTTCTTGAAATCCTAGATTCTGGGCTTTGACATCATGTGTTACTCTTTAACTTAATTTTTTTCTTTTAAGGAGTACATGGAGACCTTGCAGGAGCCATCATGTAAGATGGTTTTGGTGGTGGTGGCTTTTTGCAACTACCTAAGCACATTTGGCATTTAAATTTTTTTTACTACTGCCCCATAAATCTGTAAAATTTTCTAAGAAAGGAGGTTTTAATGCTAATTTTTTTTTTGTTTCTTTAGTAACTTTTCACTTTTATTATTGAAGCAGTAACCTGAAACCTTGGAAAATTTTCTGAAACTAGAGTTTTACAGCAAGCATATGGTAGATTTTACGTGTCATGAGGAAAGAAGGAGATACCTAAGAAAAATCTAGAAACATCAATTATAAGGAAGATATGTCTAAGGTGCTAAGTGCAGGTAGATGGAGGACTTCTAAGAAACTTAAAATGTACCTTTCTGTGTAATTTTACATCTAATAATTCATGGCAATGTCAAATAATATGCTAATATCAATGATAGGCTTTTCATCGATTTTTAAAATGTTTGCTTTTCACACTGAGTGCAGTGGAGGCAGTTTCTTTATGACATTTGTATATAATATTCATTATTTCTATCATGGCCAAAAAACAGCCAAGGCAATTCCACAGCTCACAAAATCTTCTGACTTTCACCTTTTCATTAAGTTTGGCACTGATTTGTGTGTGCATGTGATTCTTAAAAAAAAAAATTGTGAATATTTTAAAGATTGAATTAGTTTTGATTCTGAAGGACCAGTGTCTGTTGGCTGTCTGTGGTAAGAAGGAAGGAAAAACACATACATGAAGCTCACTTTCAGAAGGTAACTGGCATTACCAGCAAAACTATGACCTTATCAATATTAGATTAGACTGAAGACTTGTGTGTTATAAGGGTGTTTTCTGCATGGCAGGAGAAAGTAGGGAAATCACTGGATGCAAGATGGAGGGGAAGCTGACACGCAAATAAGGCTGTCTCCTTTTGCCCTGCAGGTAATGTAGCATGCATCAGGACTTTGCTTACTGCACAAGGTGTTCTCCTTCAGTACTAAATCTGCCAGCTCAGTAAATCCCAACATGCTTAATTATCCTGTTCGTTTTTCTGGAATAGGAGAACTGGGAGAAGCACCTGGATCTGTCATGTGCTGCTACCTTGTGCAGTACATCTGCACAACTGCAACTGCTGCTGCAGAGGAGACTCCTTTCCATCAGCATTGGGCACTGCTTGTTCACTGGAGTTGGGGGGTATCAGTAGGGTGTAGGGCTGCATGCAGTCACAGAAAAGCATGGTCCCTGTTTTGAGGTGTAGTCCTGCATCCTGTTGAAATTCCTCTTGTGATCCTATTGCTGACCAGTTGAAATTGGGCTCTTGAGAGAAGCTTTATCATGACTGAGTTTGTGACTGAAGACGCAGTGTCAAAGGGAAGGGAACTTGAGCCCCTGACCCATTGGTACTAATGGCTGAACTGGCAATAAATAAAATGGCTGTTCAGGTTTTAGTAACAGTTAAGACAAGAATTAATGGTCTCTGTTCATCTATAGTTCTTCTTAAAATTATCCTTCCCTAAGATACTAGGGAGTGGAATAATAAACCAAAGGCAATGTGTAGCTAGATTCAGTTGTCCACTAATTGTGCTTTTATTTTTATTTCTCTTCAAAACCTTTTTCAGGTTCAGCAGAAATCTCTGAGCAGTTCTTTCAAACCTTCACACCTTTCTCATAAATTAGTAATTTAACATTGCAATAATTTTTTATGTTCTGAACTGTCCCAGATCTATCATGAAATGATGTCTGTCTCAGACAAGCCCAATTTCACAGCCTCCAGGGTGGAGAGGTGACAGGGTCATGGACAATTGACACAGACTGTGATGCACAATATTTTAGACAGAGCTTATGGCAGCTTTCCATCCTTAGGATGCCTCATATACCCTGCTAGTATTTGTGTCCTTCATACAGAGATAAAGCATTTTCATATTTCTGACTACTTCAATTTGAAATATTTAGGAGAGATGTCATCGGGGACAAAGACATTGTTGTATATTGGTGCAAGAAAATAATCATTCTTCCTCATTGAAATCCTGATCTTTGTAGTCTTGTAGTGAAGTTCTGCTTTATTATTGCCTTCACTGAAAAGAGAGATTAGATCCTGGGAAGCAAGAATATGGATTAGGCTTCTACGAGTATATTGCTTAGGGTTTCTTCTTCAGGTGTTGTATCTGCCTCAGGAAATGAAAGATAAACAAGGTAAAGCTCCACTGACCACTGCAGCAGTGCTAGTTATGTACTGATTTAATTGTTCTCTGTAGCTGGCTGAAAAGAGATGCTTGGAACTATGTCTGAACAAAAAAAAAAAAAAAAAAAAAAGTGGTTTGTCATGCAAGATGGGACATTAAACTGTTTTGGTTTACTTTGTCTTTAGAGATAAATGTTTGGGTTAAATGGAAGTGAGCAAGAGCATTATATCTCATTTTATAGCTGTCTGGGTGACCCAACTGAAACAGTTTCGATTGAGAAAATCTGTGCAGATAACAGACATTTATTAATAGTTGGTGAAATTAAAAAAAACTAAGGGAACTAGAAAATTATTAAAATTATTCATCAATAGAGATTCTTCTTTACACTGAGACACATGGTAATGTTGCTCTGTTTGCCTCAATACTTTCCTTCTTACAGTCATCACGAGCTTTACATGTCTACATTATTTCACAGCAGCAGTAGTGGCATCATCATCATCATCATTATTATTGTTATTACTATTATTACAGCTCTAGGTATGCTGGGAAGATCCAAGCAGCTTGCCCAGTGTCATTTAGACTGTGGGAAAACTGCAGCTAAGAAAAGAATTGTAACATTTTTATTTCCAGATCTTACAAAACCTTCTGGGATTTTACTGAAAGAAAAATTTCTAGAACTATTACTTAAGACAGCATAATAGTTTTCCCCCTGGATCTTTTGGTACATGGTGTTATGCATTCCTTTTCTGCTGCTCCATGTTCTTTGCAGGACTTGAGTCTTGCATACTTTGCAAATGTAATAGTGCAGTACTGCAGGCAGCTCCCTTGTACTGCAGCCAGCAAATCTCTTTTCTCCTGAATATTATATGAAAAATAATTCAGGCCAGTCTTCTTGTTTGGCCTGCTGGTTTTGTATGCAGACATCAAGTATTAAAACGGAAGCTGGGAAATTGTAGTACAGTCTGGCAGGACTATTCCTTGTGTTTTTGGAATGTGCTTCTGCAACCTGCATTGCCTAATCTCATCATACGTTATATAATATGTTGTTGATACATGAATTCAAAATCAGTTGATACTGTGTTTAAAATAAAAAATGCGTTTCCTATTGACTCATGGAAATTTCCATACAAAACAAGCCAATGCTTTTTTATGATGGTTCTGCATTGAGATTTTGAACTCTATGTTGTCCTTGAGTTTAAGTATGAAATAATTTACAGGCTGAGTGCTTGGTGAAGGAATCCCCAGGTCAATACATCTTAGGCCAGATTTTGTTTCAAACCTTGGCCTACAATGCCTATGCTTTGCATAGGTATATTCATGTGAAAGTACATGTCTCTTTATATAATGGTACATGAATCAAAGGTGAACTTTGTAAGGAAAGAATATGGAAAGATTGGATTTTTTTGTTCTTTGATTTTATTTCTTTGCAAGGTACTTGCCTATATGTTGTAAAAAAGGAAATTATTTTATAAGAAAAGAACACTGATAAGATTCTTTTAAAAATCAGGTTATTCTTTCCTTGTTTTGCTGTTGATAGGTGGCTTGAGAGAGAAAAAATATTTAGAAGACACTTGGAGAAATCTTTATGCAAAAGATAAGATGTAGGCTGCTGATTGCTAGGCATGTGATATAAATAAGCTTTAAGTGAAATAAATATGTGAAGCCCCATTAAAGTTGAAGATATTATCTAGAGAGTTTTAAAGTGATTTAAGGAGTAGTCCTCTCTCATCTCTAGGTACTTGTAATATGAGAGAATGAAATACTTAATGTTCTAAAAAAATAAGAAGGGGCAAAACATCCCTCTCTCTTTTTTTAGTCTTCCTTTTCCACGTTCCTATATCTCTCTGTATATATTCACACTATCTTTCCACAATCTTAACATATATAGGTCACCTTTAGTGTCAAAGAAAATAGTGAGCAAGTTATTTAAAATACATATTTAGGAGTGGAATTCAGTTAAATAAAATACATGTGATTAGCCCCCAAAATGTCAAAATGAGACAGACCTACCAAACATCAGCACATTATTAGAAAAATGCCTAGCCTTCCATACCCACTGCCCATTTCTTTGATGCTTAGTATGTGAATTCCTTCCATCACTGATATAATCAAATAGAATTAATTTTTACCCAATTTTTTGTCTGATGGAATTATGCTTCTAAAAAGCTGTAGTCTGGTGATTCTCTGAATCATCCTAATGTCCTATTTGGAAATCTGAAATAGAGTGAATTCTTCAGCTATTCCTTTGTGAGTGTCTCTCAAATACCTGCCATTTAGGATGTTTGGCCTAACTTAGTTATTTAAGTTTTCTAAAGAACAGCACCCTACAGCTGTATTCCCAAGAAATTGCCATGGAAATCTAAGATAGCATCCTGAGGAGTAACATTGAAGAACAGTGTTCCTCAGAGCAAACTGCATCCATCTCAGCTAACAGCAGCTCTGCCAAAATTTTGCCTTTCAAGAAGAGTAATCAGATACTCTGCTGTGTCACATCATGTGAATGTGTTTTACTCACAAGAGAATGTAATTTTTCTCTTATTAATGATCTGCTTAGTATGTGCTTGCAGAATAAGATTGTTTCATTCTATATTTTAAGCTTTGACAAAAATAACACTGGGTGTTTGAGGTCATATTTGGAACTCTAGAAAGCATGTTTAGACCCAAACTGTATTCTTCTCTCAAATGTTCTACCATGTCAGCTATGAGTTTAACAACAGTTTAACAGTAAGTTATTACCGTTACACGTGCATATCTGTTACAAACATGGTCATCTTTTAAAAAAGGTTAATCCCACTTTGAAGACTTTGATGACTGCATGCCATATACCAATAAGTATAAAGTGTTTGTTTGCTTTTTAAAATAGGCAAACTTCACAAAATCCCCTTACGCATAGGTCATTTAAAGAAATTTTTCTTACATTTTTTATAACACTGATCCATTATGAAGGGGACTTCCTACCCTTTTAAATGACCTTTATCAGGGTGTGTTGTCCTGCCATCACTGCTTCTGTCTTTTAGGCAGTAGAGCACATTTAAATATTTTACTGCCAACTCAAAGACAGTTACTGCATGAAGTATAAAAAGATGTATTTCACTTATTATTTCCCCCGTTGTTGTTAATTACAACTTTTCTAGTGAGTTCCTAATCCACTGTAACACAAAATACAAAGGTTTTGTTTAAGGTTTCGCTGAAGTATTTTAGGTGAGTGTTTTCTGGTTAATATTGTATGGAACAGATGATATTTGCATGCTGGAAGCCATATCTCAGCTCAGACCTTAAAAACAACAGATAGCTGCACAAACATTAGAATATACTAATGTATGCACAGTGCTCATTTAATTGTAGCCTTTGTTATGTCTCAGTAAGTATCTGAGAACTGGACTAAGAAAAAATAATTACACTGCTGTAGAATTTCATTCACCTTTGAATATGATTTCCAAAGATTCATGTGCTAGATTGTTCTTGACCTAGTACTGGTAGCTGTTGGACTTCTTTTTTCTTTCTTGAGGATCATTCTTTTTATATTAATCTATCTGAATGCAGTGCCTGCAGATTATAAAATATTCTTAATCTTCATCCTGGATTTTAGACTGCTCCCTTCTCTGGAGAAGTATTTTTTGTATGTTAGTGTAACATTCAATACTAAGACGTGTTATGTTTTAAAGAAATTCCTCCTAGTGACAAGGAAAATGAATCCATTTAGATGGTGTTTCTTAGTGTCTCAATAATTTTTAAGCATAAGGACCCTAAATTAGAAGGTTATTAGGAAGCTCTAACAAATACTTTGTTCCTTTGTTGTTACTCAGAAATGAACAGTGTGGTATTAACTGGATTTTTGCTTTACTATGAGTTTCTTATTTGAAGTATTCTGAGGAGGGAACAGTGCTATGAAACTGACCGCAGTTCAATTATCTTGACTTAGAAAAACCCAGAAAATTATCACCATCTTTGAACAGATTATTAATAATGAGCTGGTAAAATATTACAAACTACCTTGCCTAGAGTTAAAACACAGTTAGTTGCTCTTGAGTTTTCAGTGCTGTTTATTCTCTTCCATGGCTGGGAGCTTCTCTGTGTTCAGCACATCATTTGTACAATTTTTAACATGCTTTAACTTGTCATCGATACACTGATAGCTTGCACTGTAACCGGATTCATCCTAGGCCCCTCTCTTGTCTCCACCCAAAAAATTCTGTGGGGCTTCTGACAGATATACAGTGGCAGGTTTAAATGAGATGTCTGAAATGGTTATTGCTATTGGCTGCCTACACTGCCTCTCTGACAGACGTTGCTGTCTCAAGGCTGGCATGAGTGATCTGCATGTCAACCACAGTCGTTTCCAGTCCAGCGTATTAAGATAAACCACAGACAGAAATCATGTCCAGAGCAGCCGTAGGCGTGAGGTAATGTGTCAGGGTTTTGGGCTGTGGTTTGTAGATCAAGTCCTACTTGGATCTCAGATGCGAAGCACATTTTTCCAGAGAAGCCGATTTCAACCATCAGTGGTACCCCAAGGCCAGGTCACAGCTGGATGTGTGCCTGGCAGGAGGGCACTGCTCAGGTGTGTTGGTACAGTGCATACCAGGTGGCCACTAGACTGACCTCCTTTTGAAAACCTGTGTTTAGGAAGGGACCAGCACGATTAACTTCTCAAAGCCAGCTCTGTCAAGGCTGTGTGGCTTCACCTAAGCCAGATGTGTAGATGTCAAGACGAGCCCTTACTGGCACAACTGGACACCCAGGCACCATCAATAATCCCTGGGTGCCCCACTCTTGTCCTTTCCTCCTCACCATGCCAACACTTAGCTTGGGTCCCCCTGATTCAAGCAGACCTGTCAGGAACCTCCTTAGTTTTTCTGTCTCTTTCCAGAGGAGTGGCTGCACGTGGATGTGAAATGCAGCTGATGTCTGGGGAAGGCTGTGCCATGTCCCCCACAGCTGTCACCAGGCAGCAGTGCCAGCCAAAAGCCTACTCAGTTATGGGGACACGGTGCTCCAGCTTGTTTTTGTTTTTGTTGGTTATCACATGCAGTGTAGTCATGGCCTGAGCTTGTGAATTAGAGCCTCTGTTTGTATTCAAGTTTTGCATTGTGTTAGGCTTGGGCTTACTTACTAGGTACTTTTTCACTTAAACACTCACTGTATCTGCAAAGTTGAGTGCAGATTGGGGAAGGGAAATTTGCTTTGGTTTTCTCTACTGTGAAGTCACCCATGATAATGCATGGTGCAAGGAGAGACTCAGCACCATCCAACATCATGTTAATAGTATGTTCACATTCACAGCCTGGAATGCACTGTCCTAAACACACTGTCCATTTTTAAATGATACTGTTGCAACAACAGAAATATCTAAATGGTAGAGATTTCTTTGTGATGACTGTATCAGTGTTTTCTGCACAGTCTGCTTTGTAAGCCATGGAAATAGTTAAATGATCTTGATTAAATACCTGCTAGGGGGTCAGATGTGTTGCTGATGCTTAAACAAAATCTCATAATTGTAGTTTGAAATAATGTTTATTAAAACTATTCTGCACAGGTTGCTAAAGGAGGCATTCTCAAAGCATAAAATACTGGTTCTTGTTCACATTTCTTATTTGTGTCTGTCTCATGCACTTGATGTTGGGAGCACTTGGGGAGGAAAGAGGAGCACCTGGTGGTTGTAGTAATGGCTGAACTTGGCCACACCTGGAATTGAAGTGGAAATCTTGTGTGAAGTGAGGGGGAGCAGAGCTCACCTCCCTTCCCCACTGCACTTCATCTGCCTCTTCCCCTGCTGTCCCAGTATGGCTTGGGCTGTTGCTCTGCTGGTGACATTGCTGGAGCCTCACAGTGTCTGTGCCTTTGAGTTATTTGGGAGTGCTGCCAGAGACTCCCCTGATGTAGACAATGGGAAAATAACTGCCTTTTTTTTTTTTTTTTAAGCAGTTTTCATTTCTGTAAAAGCAGAAGAGAATTTCTTGGGACATAGAAGAGGCACTTCTGTAGGCTAGGGGTGTTCTTCCAGCTCAGCATCACAGACCTGCTGCATGCAGTGAACATGGGAAGGATTCTCCAAGGTATTTATAGTGGAAAATATTAGGCAAACCAAATGAATAGCAGCTCCACTCTATGGAAATGCATATACTTGGGAGTCTGTATACATTTGCAGTACAATACATACCTGAGAGGAAGTGTTCATGGCAATTGGTAAAAAAGGAAGAATTAAAGAAAGGTAGAAGGGAATTCTTTTGTTTATTTTCTTTAAAAGGCTTAGCCAAAAAAACCCAGACTTCTGGGAAAAATACTAAGGTGAATAGAATGTGTGACTCATTTTTTAGATAGAGATGAGTGAGAAGGGAAGAGTTTAGTAACAATTGATACAAGACAGTACTAGTTTGTAAAAACTTTGTCCATGCTGTATGGTGCAAATGACTGAGAGCAAGCTGTTTCCCTGTAATCTAGGTACTATTTTATTAATATTTTTATGTGAACCCTGAGGCACGGTGAACTGAGTTAGACACTTCTTAGATAATTGGACTTTAGTTAAAATTGCTTTTAAAGTACAAAATCTAACTGACAAGGTATTTACTGCAGGAACACGCAAATCTTTGCAGGTGTGGATCAGAGAACACGATCCAGATGATAACAGACTTCTCATTACTCACATTAGTGTGCATTGCACAATTCAAATGCCACTGAGAAATGAAAGAAGAATGCTGTTGTCCATTGAAATCTGGAACTCCTGTTACAGTGGGAACTCCATAACTGTCCTGCATCTTGACACAAAGTAAATACATTAATTTCTCTTATATTTTCTGTACACTGGGCTCAGGAAGACATATGAAAAAAAAAAGTGCTGTCATCAGTGTTAGGTTGATATCTGAACACAGATATCTGAACACAGATATACCTGAAACACAGTATATTCTTGCCTGCATTATGCATTGCTTTTATGAAAAGTTCTTGGGTCTATTCTCAGACCCTTCCTTGATTCAGTACCATTACACCATTGCAGATGAGAATGGTATTTGTTCTGTACTTCAGTACCTCCTAGGAGAGCTAACCTAAAACAGTTCCTGCCCTACAGGAACTGTCTTAAGTCACAGGGGTCACAGTCTTAATGTGACCTAATATAACAACAAAAACCATAAAGACAACACTTTTTCCCACCAATCAAACCATATTCCCCAACCCCAGATAATCCTTGGGTCTTGCAGTTACTGTTGTGTGTCTTCATCTGGGCCTGGTTTTAGTCAAAACTTAGCAAGGCATCTGTGAAGGGACATGGTTTAGTTTGTATTTCTGTGGTTTCAAAGTTTATGAAGTTGCCTGATAAAATGGTCTTGTCTTGAGCTGTTTGTTAAGCAAACAATATTCCAAAGGAAAAACAACAAGCTGCTAGAGTAATGCGATTTTTAAAATTTTATATTCCTCTACATATGCAGTACTCTACAAACCTGGTAAGTGGCACTGCTTGTGATTATTAAAGATTTCTTAAGATGAACACCAACTAAGATAATTTTAAAATATTTACCATAATTCAAGAATTCTTTGAATTATGATTAAGGAGGATGAGATGTTAAAAAAATCTCATTTGCATATACCCTTCTTACCTGCACTTGCCTATGATAATGACATTTTGCTTGACAAAAATTATAAGGTACATGCTTAATGTATCTTTAATTGTCTCTTCATGTAATTTCTCAACTGAAAATGAGAGTGTCATTACTTGAGTCACCAATGCTCCTTCCCCATACCTGACTTGGTAAACTTTGCTAGTGTGTATAGAAAAGTACAGCCAACTCCTGTGGTGTTTGTCAGGGCAGACACAAGGCCTTCCCATGGCTTCTGGAAACCCGTCCCTCCTCACAGGTCATTTCTTCCCATCAGGTGGAGTGTCTGCCATGGTGCTGTGTCCTTCTCTCTCTGGGCTCTGACCCAAGTGCAGCCCCGGGCAGTGTCACGACTGTGACTCGGTGGAGTTGTCGGCACCGGCCCCAGTCCCTGTGCCAGGGAGTGCCAGGCACACACTGCTGGAAGGATGTTTCTGCAGAAGCTTTGTGGCTGGAGAGGGTGTCAGGGGGCTTTAGTGGGGATGCAAAGGATCTTCACATGAATGAGGAGAAGGAGACACAGTTCTTGACTTTTGTTGAGAAGTCCTGGAATTTCAGTTCTCTGTGAGCATAAGCAGGCAGAGCATTGCCAGTCCAGGAAAAGCAAGGGGGTAGAACAGCAGAAAATAGAACCCCATATTTATACTGCCTTACCTTCCCATATCACTTATGGGAAGGTAAGTGATAAACAGAACAAACCATTCATGAAGGTGGCAATAGAGGAGCCTTTCCCTTTTTGCCTTTTCTCTATGGTGGCAGAACGGGCAATTTGTGTGAGCTTGACAGTCTTTGAGATCACCTTGGAGAGGCTTTGTCCATTAGTGATGAGTGCTGTGATGGGAACTGTTGTCTCGTTGCTGAGGGGACACGCTCAGGGCTGCTGCTGGTCCCCAGTGCGAAGCTGTGGAGACTTGCTGCAAGGGCAGGATGGTGGCTCAGTGACAGTGAGTCTCCTGAATTTAGTTCCCAGTGTTGATAACAACTCTTTTCTTAACGCCCCAATGGCCCTCAGGATGAGATTTTTTCTCTTTATTTTCACACCAGAGACAGGTATATACTGTGAAGAAAGGTCACAGGCAAAAACTAACCTCACTGACCAATCTCAAAATAAAGGAGCTCTTTTGGTTACCCCCATGATGTCTGGGGTAATTTCCTTCAGGCTATTAATTAAGGTAAGCTTGTGAAAAGTCCTAATGCCCTGAACTGTTGAACTGAGCAGTGGATTTCGCTACCTGTGTGCAAGAATATTGTGTTTGCTTCCTTTGGCTGCTGACATAAATAGTAACTCGTTAAAGGGCATAGCTCCAGGCTTTGCCTTAAGAAGTAGATGAAAAGATAATTGTTGGATAAGCAAGCGAGCATGGGGGACTGTAAGAGTAAATGAGACTGGTTGTGAACCAGTAAGAATCCTCTTTCAATCAGCCTGGTTTTAAGGCTGTAATCTCCGTGGGCAGAGAAGGTCTCTGTCTCCACATTGCATGGCCCCGAGAGCAGCCTGGCTTCTTGGTCCTGCGTGGGGCTGTGGGCACTGAGGAGAGGTCTCTGACTGTGGCTTACAGCTCTGCTTCTTACCCTGCATAAGCTGATCTGCTTTCATTTTTGTTGGTGTTCTGCTTGGCATTCTTTTTGTGAAGTGCTTTTTTGTTTTGTAGAGACCTATTTATCCCTCCTTCCCCTGCACCAATGGAGGTTTATTAGATCGCATGGCAGCCTGCCATCTTCCTTATTAACCAAGCTTTTTCCCAAATAAACATGCTCCTTGTGTGCATGTCTCCTATTTATGATTTACTTCCCATTACAAAGCTACAATCTACAATATTAAAAATAATACACAGACAGATGTTTATGAGAGGCTGAACAGGGTTTTATTGTACTGACTCTGGTATTTGTGGTTTATATTTCTTTAATCTCTAGTGAAGTGTGGTTCCTCCCACCCTCCCCACTTTACTGCTTCTGCCTCTTATTATCCTTATAACAGGTGATGGTGCCCTTTAACACATTTTCTTTCAGGCTCTTACGTGCTGCAATATGAGCAGGAGTATGAAGAAGTATGATGACGTACTTAAAATGGTGTCTTTACGTAAGAAATTAGAAATCAGGCCTTTATTCTGGAGACCTAGGTCCACCCACCTGGAGGCAAAGAGAGCCTTACCTTCCATTTACATTACTTCAGCAGGGTATTTGATCACCCTCTGCTGGCTGAGCTGCCTGGGCAGCTGCCAGTCTGCTGGATTTTGGGAGAGTGCCTTTCCGCTCTGGTGGAGTCCCAGACATCACTTGGGATTTCACTCTGTGCGTTTGAACCGCGTTACTACAGTTTAGTCACAACAGTTTGGAATCACTGGCTGCGTACAGAGTTTTTTATTTGTTATTCGAATGGATGGAAGAGAATTCTGCCCCTGGGTCAGATAATCATCTCAGACCCGTTAAATAAGCAGCTGTGACATGCATCATAACAGTGGCCTAAACCACCATATTTTTTCAATATGACACTTCGTTGCTTTTTTTCCTTGGCCCGTGGTTGGGCTTACATTAGAAAAACAAACAGCACTTAGCTATAATTAAAAATGCCCTACGGTAAGTGGGATGACAAAACAATGGGAATGCTGTTCATATGGATGAAGTCAAGTGTAAATGAAGTCTAAAAGAATTAAGTTGAATGCAAAGATAAAATTATCTTGTTGGCTAGGCACAGAAAGTATAAAATAAGCCTACCCAGTACATCAGATCTTGCATTTCACAGTAAAAAATCTGATCAGGGTAGCTTTTTTGTATCATGAGGCAAATCCATCTTTTGCTGTAGCAACAGAAACATAACCTTCAATTAACTATTTGAAATGCAGTTGTATATTGGTAATTGTAGAGAGTTTTATGCTTACAAGCATCTACCTTGAACATTGTGCAATATACTTATTTATACTACTTGTATTCAGTTTCTCAAAATAAGAAATGTTCATATTAATATTCTTAGAATTCATTTTTTCAAGATAGTCAAGTTCTACCTGGAAGTATGTTTATTAAAATTTTATGTTGAAGAACCACTGTATCGTATAGTTTTTTTTTAAAGTATGCTCCAGACATAATTATGAACATAGTAAGACATACTTAAAAGAAGGGTTGATATTTTTCAACCTCCAGTAGCTGACATCTTGCTTCAGGTTTAGCTCTAGTCAGAACCTTGCTGACCAACCGACTGATGTTTCACTAATTGCCACTTGAAAATGAAAAGGGAAACTGTCTAGCTTTGAAACATTATTCATGAAAGAAGGATCATGCAGGCTTGTTTTCAGAACAGGATCTTTCCCCCCTGTCTAGTCTAGACAGGCCAAATACAAGACTTTGTACTGAAAAGGGCTCTCTGGTGTGTCATTAGGCACAGTGGTTTAGTCTGGACTGGTCTGGATTCCCTGGTCAGAGTGTTTTGAGGTCACTCCTTGTATTTTGGTACAGACCTCTGCAGGTTTATTTTAGTTTGAAAATACCCTAATATTTGCTTTCTACTATCTCCCTCAACCTGACTTTGATCCATCTTGATTTACAAGGAAGGCTTCTTCTCTGGTTTTAGTAAAAGCCCTGTTTAAATGCATTCACTAAGTAAACTAATTTAAGGAACTGAATTTTTGTTCACAGGTTGCAAATACCAGATCCTAAGTATATTCTGTGGTCAGAAGTATCTGTATTTTCATTGAATAATCTGTTTAATTAATTTATTCTATTGCTGCAATACATTTTTTCTTTGAATATTTCGTTCAGACTTCAACAGAATGTGATTGTGCGGACTAAGTTTTGCAATTTTGTGTCCTCCATTAGATATTACGTTTTGTTAGATTTAAATGTTACTTTTGCAAGTGCATGAGTGAGAAAAAGAGGAAGCCTTATTGATATTCAGGCACTGCTCAGCACTAACCAAAACATCATTGTGACATCGACACTGTCCTACAACACTGTCCAACACTGAGTGTTAGGATCATAAATCCAAATAGCCACCACAGGGTCTGTTGAGAAGAAGGTTAACTCCATCCCAGCCAGGGCCAGTAGAGTATGAGTGCTTCCTTGGCAAATAGATTTGGTGGGAGATCAGAAGGCAACATGATTTTTGACTACATGCCCCATTTTCAAATCAACACAGAATTCCCGTGGTATTGTAGCAATCTTCCAGTCCATGTGGGCACATCAAAAAGGGGACAAGAGGCCTCATGACTTTTTTTAACCTTTTTTTTACCTTCACAATACCTATTTTTTCCCTCACATGTGTGAGGGAATGAGGAAGTAGCCTTAATATTTTACAAGAAAAGTTGATTGAGTCTGCTTTTTGATTCTAAATTTCAGTGGGGTCTGTTATCTATGACACCCCACCCCCCCCCACCTTAAATCACAAATCCTTTCTTCTGGTTAGTCCTCTTATGATAATGTTAGTTAAACTCCAGAACTTTAAGACTTTAATATAGCTATGAAAAATGTAATGCTTTGTCTAGTCTTTTGTGTGAAAACCATATAATCTGGTGGCAAACAGACACCTTGAGCTCTTAGCTTCAACTGCTTTGGACTTGACATCTTGCTTCAGCATTTTATATCAGCCATGGGGGGAGCATGGAAAGCATTACATTAGGACTCAACACAAAGGCACAGGAAAGCAGTAAAAGCTAGCCAAAGTAGCATGCCACATATTCTAACTGCAATCTGGTGATTGATGCTTTCTAATAGAAACATTATGGTCTTTACCACTCTAACTTAACCCTGTGTGATACTCTTCACTTAAGATACCTGGGAAGTTTGAATCCTTTCGAGGTGACTTTTCTAACCTTCCAAGACAGCTTTGTTCATTTCTTGTTCCAGTTTTTTCATGAAATTGCAGAAATGAGTCCTAAAGCATTGTAATTACCAGATTGCTAATATTCAGCCTGGTTTTTTAAGTCTCCTTTCCAGAAGTAATTGTTAATGACCTTTTCAGTTCCATAGATTTCAAAGGCTTACTTCATTTGGTTATGATTTTTTTACAGTCTATACTCAGAAAGAATCTAAGCCCTTCAATGCCTCTTCAGTTCTTTGTTGTTGCAGAGAAAAACAGAGTAACGAACAGAAGAAAATAATTTGTTTGTACAGTATTTTATTCTACAGGTTTAATAGGTCAGGGACTGCAGGGTTGGACTGAAAAAGCTTAAATATGAGGACCTCCTTTCAGCAAATACTTATTTTATAAGTACACTTCACTAAGCAAAATAGATCAGGTTTTTTCCCCATAGGAAATGCTTGTTTTCCTTGCCTTTCATGCCTTCTATTTATATTCCTAAGTAACATTTTATATGTTATACATATTTATGCATACAATTTTTCACTGCAGCAGGTTCTTGCTGGTATGTGTACCAAAATATTATTAATACTCTTGAAAAGTGTTCAGAGTGAAGTCTGCAAATAGCTTTTATCTATAAAGCAAATGAAAAATGAAAATGAATTTTTGCTCCCTTTCTCAGTTTCTTTTTTCTCTCCTTTGCTATTACTATGCTTGCATTATGCAACAGACACATGTAAGTGTCACACCTAGGTAACTGATTTAGGGGCTTTTTAGTATTGGAGGTCCTGTTGTCTCAGTTCAGACTAAGTTAAGATTAAAGCAAAGTCTTTTGCTGATACTGTTGAAGATGAACAAATTCTATCTCTTTGCTGGGAAGGACCAGAAATCATCTCTCTGAATCAGAATCAGCCAACCCAACTGTAGTCTTAGGGAAGCCCAGGGTTCAGGGAATGGCACTCCTTTAATAAACTGCTTGTGAGAGTTTATAATTCTGTCTGCTTTGCCTCTGCTTGTGAACAACAATCACCAGAATTTGTCAACATACTACTAGTGTAATAATTAAATTTTAATTTGTCTAGATATAGTGTGTTCTCTGTTCTGTACACGTATTTTACTTTGGAACAAGCCTAGTGAGAAAGCTTTTCATAATAGTGTGTATATTTTTGTGACCATTTCCTAATTACATCTCCAGTACTTGCTATAAAGTATATTGGTCTCATAGGAATTGTTCTGATGACAGAATCATATTTAGGGGAAACTGTTCTCCTTTTTTTTGGTAAAAACAAAGTGTAAAAGCTACAGCATGCATGCATTTAGCATTCAGACATCTTATAGGCATTTTAGAAGTTTACTAACTTTTAAAGAACACTAGCATGTGGGATTTTAATGTGCAGACACCAAGTGCTTGATTGTAATTAGGTGGGAGACTGGCAAATTGGCTTTGGGAAAGTAGTTAAGGAATAATTGTCTGTGTCTGAACAGGATTGTTCCTGGTTACAAAGTATGCTGTTGCCTTACAGCTGATGCAAGATGTTTTTTTAATGTGGGACAATTATTATTTTTATTAATAGTGCTGTCTTGCCCCAGATATGCAGGGTGCCACACAAACATATATGAGAACACAGTCTTTGTCCAAAAGGAACTATAATCAACATGAACTGCAAAAAATATTGCGTATTATTAAAAAAGGTGAATTTTCTCAAGTGGCAAATCTGGTTTACTAATGGTTTGATTCTGGTGATCAGGAATGTGTCATGTCTATATTTATACATTTAATGCTATAAGGACAAAATTGTTTGTTTCGGTGTTGAAATGCCAGACTTACCCACCATTATAGCATCTACTTGAAAAAGATTGCCATTTTAGCACTGAAGAAGGGTAGGCATCAATTTTCTCACAAATTTTTATTTTGGTTTCTTTTTTGCCTTTCAGAGTGCAAATTCACCTGCGCCAGTGGTAAATGCTTGTATCTTGGTTCACTGATTTGTAACCAACAGAATGACTGTGGGGATAACAGTGATGAAGAGAACTGCCTGCTTGTAACAGAGCATCCACCTCCAGGCATCTTTAGCTGTGAGTATTGGCTCCTTGTGTGCATCCATGTATGTCAAATATGTCTGGTTACCTCAGAAATCAGGCTTTCTGGAAACCTGATCTGCAGTGTGATATCAAGGGAGTATGAGACAGAGAAAGGAAATCATATTTTTCTTGTAACTAGCGGGGATCTGTGACACACTTTCCCCAGGATTCTAAAAATGTAAATTTTTAGTTATTCCAAGGGAGTTGGTGCTATGGACATTGAGGTTATAATCATATGGATCATATGTGGCCTCTGAGAAAACATAATTAAATGTTTCTTTTCCAAGATTCTACAAAATATTCTATCAAGAAAATTATAATTTTCTGTTCATAATTCTTATTAGTTTTATTGGTGCTGAGATCAGCATCATTTGGTAGGTTACTGACCTTTGTAGGTATATATTTAAAAGATCTTTAGTTGCTATTCTTTTGTGCATAAATATTGCACACAGAGTGCCAGAGTTTATCACAGAAATTGTTTTCTTAGTGCTTTGCCCTCAGTCATGTACACTGAAATCAAGCTTTGCTTTTGCTTTTGTTTCTTGTGCAGCAATTTATTTTTAAACCACAATTCAGCTTTCTGGATGGGTGATAAATTTTCCAGTAAGGTTTCTTATACACAGGTACAATAGAATTATGTTATGTTACTTCTGCTTTCCAAATGGTTTTGTTCTGCCCCTACTGACATCCCTCAGTATTTTGTTTCACTTCTGGTTGTGACTATGTCTTAGGAATATCTGTTTTGTTATGTTGTTATTAGTAATAGCAGTTACGAGCAGCATGTATCTTAATTTTTGTAATTAATGCTTGGAGCTATAAGCAGGACAGAAGATGGAGTCAGGTGTTGGATATAAGCCTGTCCTCCTGTACCCTCTAACCTCCAAGGGAACATGTTCCTAAATGATATACTCCAGATCGTTTAAATCTTGTACTTTGTGTTACTTTGGTACCTCTGCAGTGATTTCAGTGGCTTTGAAATAATAATGACCTATATATTCTAGGCTATTTTATTTTATTTTTGTTTTAATTTATTTGATTTTGAGTTTTGACTGTCTCCCAAGTCCCAGGACAAGACATGGGCTTTGGTGATGTGTCCAAAACAAAATGTCATGTTTGCCCATAATGTTGGCTTTTGGGTTATAAAAAAGTTACATTTTATTATTTATTCATGCAAAACTTGTAAGCATATCTGTAAAACTCAAATAGAGGAATTTTTTTTTTTTGACTGGGGTACTGTACAGCTCTTCTCTTAAACCAAGCTAGCACAACTGTTTGTTCAAAAGTGGCCACAAAACCTGCAGTGGTAGCAGATGGAGGGAAGGGCTTTGGTGGTGAGCAGCAGCTGTGGCATCACAGGTGGTGGCCCTGTGAAGCTGTAGTGTGACAGTGGCACCCTGTGAGTTCCTAGGTGGGGCCTCTTAGGTGGAGCTCCCAAATCCTTCTTCATCCTGAGGTCTGACAACAAGAGTGCCAGTGGTTTTGCAGTATCCCTCTGTGCTGGTGGCAGTCATGCAGTAATCAAATATAATCTTGGCACCTTCTCCTCAAAAGGTCTTTGGATTCTATAAATGGTTACTTGCTTTATCCAGGAGCTGCAAACTTCCTGGTCTTCCCCAAAGTCATATCTGTCCCCTATGGTCTTGCTGTAGATCATGAAGACAGGCCTGCCTGGTGAGCTGGTGAGTAATCTCCCTAGCCTCCAGAGACATGAAGTTCATGCTGACCAAACCAAACAAAATGTGTCTCTGAAAAACCTTCAGCTAAAGGTTCCCCACGGCTTTCCTGAGAATTGCAGTTGGTGTGCTTCATGCCCCTGTCTCTGGAAAGTCATGCAAGTTGGCAGCAATTTTCTTACTTTTCAGTGAACTTGGAAAAAGATAGTCAGCTTCCTCCTTCAATCAGCCTTTTACAGCTGTGAGGGCTTTTACCACCCATCCATGGGTGTTAAAAAAAAACCCCAACAAACAAAACAAAGCCCCCCAAGTTCATTCATATTAATTATGTTTCCTTAAATCTGTTAGAGTTGTTCATTTTCTCTGACTGCTTCTAAAATATGGTGTCCAATAGGCCTAATACTTGAGATCTCCCAAGTGCTGAGGGAAGAGGGGTAATTACGTAAACAGACTTATTATTAAGTTCTTTCAAGAACTGTATTTGCTGGTTTTGCAACAACATTGGAAGTGAGGAGTTTGTAGAAGAAATACTGGATGCATTGCTAGGAGCATTTGGAAATGTTTAACTTTTTGCTCACCTTGTGGCAGATAAAGCAGTTCATTATTTGTTGCATTTGGGGATATTGACAGTGGCAGTGCTGTTTCATTGCAATGGGGACTGTGTGACAAGTGCTGTTAAATAAAGGGACTTCAGTTTTGAGTAAAAAAATCCCAAATCCCAGTGAAAGAGGATCCTAATGGTGAAACAAAGAGAAAAAGAAGATCAAAGCCAGACAGAAAAATAATACAACCATAAATTGTATTTAAATTATACTTACCATGTTCTGGCTATTAAACAGACTACTACATGGTAGAAATCAGTGGCAGTTAGTAATAGGAAACAACATTATTATGGACACGTCAGTTGTGTTGGCTTATTCCAGCTTTGAAACAATGTTTTTAGAATACTTGCTGAAGTGAGGTCCCCAGGCCTTAGAGGGATGACATGTTGAATTAAGAAATGTGTGCATGCTTTTGCTCGATGATTTTAATGGGGATCCCTACCAGAGTACACCAGAGTGTATGCTCTTGAAATGTCCCAGCTGAGCAGGCTGCCTTTCAACACAGAAGTACATATATTCATTGCTCTCTCATTAGTAACAAGACAGTAATACAGCTCAATTAGAAGAAAATTAGTATTAAAAAAAAAAAAAAATCACTTGAATGTTAAGCCAGGTATTTCTTTCTGGTCAGTGTTACATATAAGCTCTGCTCTTGCATCTTCTTGCTTGTGTGCAGTTCTTGAATGAGAAAGAAACTGTTGAAAGGAGCCACTTATTAGTTTGTGCTGGTTAACATCCAAGCAGGGTATCCTATTTCTCCCTGGGACTGCCCTTGTCTTTACCTACAGCATTACAAGCAGTATGCCTTCCCCTCTGCTGTTTGTTCAAAGAATCCCTTTGTCATGCTGTATTCAAACCTTCTTATCCCCCTGTGATGGAAAAAATATTAATCTAATTTCAGAGTTATACACAGACTGCCCCCAAACTATGTCTAAAAAAATAAATTTTCACATGGAAATTCTCCTTTAGTTTGTTTAAGCAGTATGTGCCGTGTTAGTTATACCCCATATTTCCCAGTTGCTGAAGCATTTCTCATTTGTGTTCTTGCCAGCAGCCAAATTCAGAATGTCTTGTTGGAGCTTCTTGTTCAGTTTAGTGAAGTTGCATAGGCAATGGCATAGAAAGATTTTTATTTTTTTGTGGGTGATCTGCTCCCTGAATCTCGTGATTATAGGAGATGCTATCTTACTGTTAGAGGAGTTTACATCTCCCAGGTCTGGTGTTCCTCTCTCCTTGCCATTCTTATATGGCTCCAGTGTGCTAACTGTTAATTCAGTCTTTTAAATCATAAAATGGTTGGGGTTGGACGGGACCCTAAAGATCATCTAGTTCCAACCCTCCTGCCATGGTCAGAGACACCTTCTACTAGAACAGGTTGCTTTAAAACCCCATCCATCCTGGCCTTGAACACTCCTAAGGATGGGGCACTCACAGCTTCTCTGGGCAACCTTTTCCAGTGTCTTACCACTCTCACAGTACAGGATCTCTTCCTGCTACCTAATCTAAAACCTGTTCTCATTCAGGCCATTCCCCCTTGTCCTATCACAACATGCTCTTGTAAAAATGTTACTACTGAACTCAATGTCTCACCTGTGCAAAGGAAAACAAAAAGTGTGTCTCTGAAGCCCTTTGGTTGTCTTGATTTTCCTTTGCTGACTTATAGGTAGGGCTGCCTTATGCTGCTGTGTGGGCGATTCACTCTGTATAGCACAGAGAAATTGGAGGACAGCTGGGAAAATCCAAGGTGTGTTAGAGTCTGATTTTAGATGACACAAACTGCAGTCCAGCAAGTTGATCAAAATACATGCTAGGGCATTTAAGCTGAACATGTTAAGGTAACAGCTTGCTTGGTTTACACCTGGGTGCAGGTTTGGTGATGCATGTTGAAGCACATCTCCCCTCCTCGGTGAGGACACCCAGTGCTACTGCATCTCTCCCTGCAGCTCTCCTTGTGCAGAGCCCATGTCAGCTTTCAGTAGGGCTACTTGTTTTTGTTTTCATCAGCTCTAAAGACTTATTGATTGAGATAATGGAGATGACTGTTCTTTTAAGACTACTTGGAGGTCAAGGGTGTATTTAACAGCACAAAGCCATGATAGGAAAAATGAGGCAAAGAGTAGGATTTTAAACATTGCAGACTTGGCCCTGACAGCAGCTTGCCCACTCCATGTGACCTGGAGAATCTGGACTCCAAAGAACTGGAACAATGTGCCTGCATCTAGAAGGACACAGTTCATTTGTTTGAGCATTTCCCTTTGTTTCACAACAAATGATCAGCCTGCCTTGTCCTGCTAAAAGTAAATTAGATTTTGAAATGGGAAGTGTAGTCTGTTGTCTGCAGGCTGCAGTGTCCAAGTCATGTTTTATTGAGAAGGGTTGTGGAAATTATAGGGTTTTTAATTGTTTGGTGGAAAACAGTACAGGTAGTTGTCTTTGCTGTGATCTGTATGTGTTCGTGGGCATATCAAACACAAATATTGACATGCTTGAGAATTTACAGAAGAATAAAATAAGTGAGAACAAATCCTTCTTGTCATGTGCAAATTATGTCTACATCAAATTTCAAGTTGTCAGCATTGATGGAGGTGATGTGTCATGGCTGTTTTGGCTTAGAAGAGTTTGCTGTAGGAGTTCATTTTCCTCTGCAAGGTAAAAAAACCCAAACAAATCAAATATATAGCTCTCCCTTTCACCACCCCCACCTACTGCTGTCAGCTCTGAGCTCTGTAGGGATCTGCAGGGGGTTGGAGAATGATTCTGTTTTAAAAACAAAAAGCTCAATCAAAGGAAAATATTTTGTTTAAAGAGACCTTTGGCATCCCCCTCTGACTGTGACACTGAATTTGTGGAGATAAAAACAACTGCTTAGATTTACATTTTGATTGTGCTTCTGCTTTCATGTGTGCCGGGCTGTCCCACTTCAGGTGAAATTTATCCATTTCTTTAAATATTTAGCAGTCTAGCGTTGATGTTAATGAAAGTCTGGCACTGCTATTTTGAGCATTGCAACAATGATAGTAATTTTCAGTGTCAGATTACTGCTTCTCGGAGGAAAAGGGAGATGGGAGGAGGGAAGAGCAGAAAAAAAAAAATTTGTTTCGGCTCTAATAGAGTTTGTCATCAGCCTGGCTGTGCCAGACAGATGGATCATGAATACTGTCTAGACGCTCTCTGCCTGAGTGGAGCTGTGGTCTCTAAGGACAAGCAGTGAGACGCCGGCTTAAGTGACTGGGGAAAGTCAGGACGTGCTCCCCTCTCAGCAGATAGCGAGCCGGGCTGATCCTGCCCGCCGGTGCTGGGAGCCGCTCAATACCGAGCTCGGCTGAAACTTGGCTGTTATGGGGCTTTGGGGGGGAAAGGAGAGGGATGTTGTTACGGCAGTATTGATTTCAGCTGCGTCTGCCCAGGGACTGCGGGGGGATTTAGCTGGGAGTATAGATCTCGGGAGGGGGTGCATTGGGAGAGCCATCAGCTGGCCATAAAGCACACGCTTTAGAAGACTGCGCGGTCACCTGCATTTATCAACTGCTTTAGTCACAGTGTACGCTGGAAAATGCTTACTTACTTGCTTATGTTTTCTTGATTTGGCCACTTGTTCAGAAGGATTCATCTGTTTCCCTACCTGGGGCTCCCCGTGTCCCCGGCTGTTAAGATGAGGTTTCACGAGGCTGCCTTTGGAAAGGAGAAGCTGTGGTAACCAGGTGAGACCCACAGCCTGGGGCACATCTTGTGCTATTTAGTGATCTCTCATGCTGCTACTTGTCCCTTCTTGTCACCAAGGACAATTAATGATAAGGAAATTTCTGATGTAGATGGAGCCATAAGTATTTTTTGACCGGCAGAGTTTTAACAAAAACTCAATTTGATACATATGCTAACTTATTTAAAAAGCAGGAGGTTGTCTGGGGTTCAGATTGCAGCACTTTGGACTTCAGTTCTGTGTATATGTCACTAAATACTAGATAGATATTTTTATTTAGAAAATCCAACTGGTTTTCAGCCTATAGTGCAGTCTTATTTCTTGAACTGCTATAATCAGTTTCCCTGCTTTGTTCTGAAATAATTTCCTCCTTGCATATTTTTTAAAGCACATTATGGAATGCTAGCCATTAATATGATCTTGAAAATTTGAAAAAGAGCAAAACATTAAAGTGACTTTTGTATATTATTTTCTTAAAATTTTGTATGTATTTAAAAAAATACTGTATTCCTTGGCTTTAATGAATGAAATAGAATCCTGGTCCCATGAATGCTGTAACAAAACTGCAGTGGAATTCAGTAGTGTTAGAGTTTACCTATTCCTCTAAGGCCTTACACTGTCAGTGGCTTGGACAAGCCAGACACACACACACGTGGCCAATAACAACAATGAAATGTGCTGGTACAAAATTAGGTATTTCCATCTGGACTGGGCTCCTGGTATGGAATTTCCATTTCACAAAGTTTACAGCTGAACATTAATCACATATTTACAGTTAAAGAGAGAAAGAAAAACTCACAGTACTGCGCAGATGAAAATGTGGGAATCTCAGTAGCTCTGAAATGCTATTTTGTTCATTCTCAAAGTATGTAAGTCAGTTGTATCACATTTAATCAAGATCTAGAAAAAATGTTCTTTAAAGTTGTATTTGCGCTTCATACACATTTCATTCAATCTTCCTTCAATTCCTGTTAACTTTTAGGAGACGTCATCCATTACTAAACGTTACTTCTCAGTATGATCATGATGGGTAATCCTTGTGATTTCTCTTGTTTCCTTTTTTGGGTACTAATTTCTTACAAATGCAAATTGTAAGCTCTCAAAGTGTACTGTGTAATAAAATCTTCATTCAAAGACTGACTTTTATGTATCTTAGAAAGTGATTAAGCTTCAGGTTGGAAATCTCAAAGCAGTACTGCCAGGCACGATGGGACTTTGTATCTTATAGATACACTCGGCTCTTCAAGACACCAGAGCTCCTCCTGGACCTGGACCTGTGTGAGGCTGGGAAATGACCTCCCACACACTCTGAGGGTACCTTTTTTACACACTGGTTCTCCACCAGAAGTGCATGGTAGCATAAACATTTCATCAGTGCGGGCATAAAACTCAAGTATGAAAACCACAGAGCAGTCTCATACCACAGGAAAGATCCTCCCCCTGGAAAGAGAATAAATTGTGAGACAGTTATTTTCAGACATTATTTCACCTACACCTAGTAGATGCTTGAACACAACATCAGAATTAATTTAGGTTGTAACTGAGCAACTTTTGTTACTTTTATTTTCAGTCCACATTAGTAAGTATTGTCCATTGCTACCCTTCCCTGCTACATTTTCATTTGCAGAGGTCACACTGAACTGTGCACTAGACACTAACTAACTAAACCTCTGAAATCTTGCTGTGTGAATTTTACAGCCACAGCTTTCCCCATCTTTCATTCAATTCACGTTGCTTATTCCTGGTAAACACTCCTTAGGAGGAGCACTGCACTTGTACTGTTTGCACTTGGCTACTACAAGCCTGGAGGAGCCATTGGGGACTATTTCTTCTATACAGCATTGGAAGCTGTTCAGGTGTTTAGGCAGAATGAAGATAACTTATATTTTCTTATAGTTTAAAGTGTTTTGTGAAGGTTTAATAAAAAATAATGTTTAAAAAAATCCTCACAAGAAAGAGACATAAAGTCAGACTAGATCACCTTTCTCTAAGAATGCTGCAGACTGTGACGTTTGATTGCATTTCATTCTGCAGATGTGTATCTGACCATTTACCTCCAGAAACTCATCTCCCTGACAAAATGAACCACTTTAACTTTTCTTAAGCAGGCTCATCTTCTATTTCTGCTGTAAAGTAACAACTGTAGAGATCAAGGTGAATTGGGAGTTTGCTTGTAAATTCTGGTATGAGTACATGCACACTGAAATGTTTCTGTGTAAATTAACATACAGCATCATGCTCAAAGAAATCCATGCTTTTCAGTGATCTCTACAGTGGTCTGTATTGTGAGTGAAATTATATTTTTCCATATCATGCTGTGTTTAACCAAAGCATGTTGCTTTGGTCATTAGTGTGTAGCTATTTTTCTCAGACTGGAAAGCCTGAGAAACCCTTATGCTCTCCACGGTTTTGCAAGTGCTTGAAAGAGGCACAAGCCACTGTTGCCTCTTGTAGTTGCTCCCTCACTTGTTCCTGTGCAAGTGTTTGTGCAAAGACTGGTCTGGTTCTGATGAGCTCTGAGAAACATCCACTTTGTTTTGGCTGGTGTCCTGTCCTTGATTCTGTTCTCAGCTAAGCTGTGCAAACTCTTGTGCCTGCACAAAAGCAGAGGGAGGTAGGAGTGGCTCTGTTCAGTGGTGGCTTATCCTTGACTGGTTTAAGGTTTCTGTGCCTTGGTCCCTGCCCCTCTAAAGTATATGCTAATAGATCTTTCCCTGAATACAAAAGAGTTTGGGAACTAAGAGCTAACAGTTGCTTTCCCCCTTTTCTGTAATTCTGAAAATCTCATTATTTGTTACTTTTTGTAATAGAGAAATGAAACAGAAGAGTGAAGCATCAGAATGGGTCTCTCAGGACTATCCATGGGCTTGGGCTCTTTTGGACTGAAGCCAGGCTAGTACAATGTAATATACCATTTTGATAACTAAGTCCAGCTTGGCTTAAGTCATGGGGCTTTATTGGAATAATGCTAGTTAGTTAAATTACTGCATAGGAACAGCTCTCCTGGGTCAGATCAAAGGCCCAGCTAGCTCACCATCAAATCTAGCACTAGCCAGTTGCAGATGCTAAGTGAAAGAATAAAAGCAAATTAGATAAACAGTTTGCTTTTCCCAGTAAACCTGATTCCTTGAAGAAATGCTGCACTACTTTGCATGAAGAGCATGGGGTTTATGTCCTCTGGAGAGAATTTAGCATTTAGAAAGGGTAGGAATTGGGGTAAAGAGAAAATGCCTCATTTCTGAAGTGTGAGAATAAGCGAAGATCCACCAACCCTTCACTAACCAGTAGATGTGTGGGCACCGTTGGCTTCTTCTGTATGCAGCACAGGCTTTTCATGTGAAGGCATTCTGAATGTAGGACACGAGCTAGAAGGTGCTGAATTCATGTCAGCTGGAAAGACTACTTGCCTGGGTCTTTTCACTTATTTTGTGAGGAACATGGACTTTTAATTTCTCTAAGTTTACTGGTTTTTTTCTGAGTGACTTTGGGGGTTTTTGTGGTCAGGGTTTGTGGACTGTGTGACAGCTTTATACTTAATGGTGAGCTAAGTTCATCTTGCAGGCTTAAATTTGTTGTGCTGCTTAAGAAAACAAATCCACTCACAAAGCCTACTGCACGTAGAAAACAGTTGTCACCTGTGACTGTGTAGCACACAGGCATCAGATACTGTGGGTGTACTCGTGTATCTTAGAGCAGACTTGGGCTTATTTTTGTTTTATATACATGCACGTTGTGTGCAAACCTAAGGAGTGAATACAGACTGGTTAGAGTTAAGAAAAATACCAGCAACATAGAAATATCTATAATCAGCTTCTACAAAAACACAAATTGGTATTTCTATCTTTGTTTAAAAACAACTGTTCTTTTAATTACAGGTTAAGGCTTAAAATCAAAGCTAAAAAAGAATTTCACATTCTATTTAGACCAGAAAAGAGAGAGTAGAACCAATTCTTTATACTGAGTCGCTGTTAGGAGCTAACAGAAAACAGATCAGGACAGTGAGTTGTTAAATCAATTGTGTTTTGTGTGTTTTAGATGACTTCTCTAACTTAACAATGCAGTCTAAGGTGCTAGAGATGTATCGAGCACAGCATTGTCCAACCATACATGATAAGATCACAGGTCTACTTATCTTTCCAGCAGTATTGCTACACTGAAAGCTTCTTCCTTCCTTCTCAGTTTCCTCGTTCTTTTTTTCTTCTGTTCAGTATCACTGTGTAATAGTTTCATGAAAGCAAGACACATGAGGAATCTGGTGGGGGTAGAGATAATAGTGATGCATTATGTGAATACTGAGTCTGACACCTAGTAGCACCTTGATAGAAATAGAAAGCTGTGATCACAGTATTAAAATATGCTAACAAGCTGAAGGAGCTAATGGGCTTAATTTTTACAGTGCAGATGTTAATCCAGCACTTGTGCTGAATGCAATAACAAATGTGTGGGGGCTGATGGTGATGTTATTGTGTTCTTGGCAGCACAGTCCTCCAAAACAATCATCCTTTCTTTGATATTTTACTAAGAGTTAGAATGTTCTTTTTTGTGGTCTAAGATAACAAATGTATAAACAAATTGGTATGACTAAGAAGACTGGTTGGGCTAGGGCCATCTTTACTCAAATAGGGAGTTCTGTAAGAATCGGTGTACCCCTGTGTATGGTGATGGGGATTGCTGTTCTGGCTCTTGGATAGTTCATGCTCCACATCTCCTACTAAATTTCAGATAGTTGTATTGTTGCTTGTTTCAAAACAGAGCTGATCTGGCCAGAATAAACCATTTGCTTTGAGAAACTGAAGAGCCACAGTCTGATATAAAGCTCAAACTCCAGTCTTTCCCAGAGAAGAGTCAATAGTCTCCTGGAGAATAGTCACAGTAGCCTGTGTTCCACTCCAGTGCCCCAGCCTCACCACCCACCTCATGGCATTTCAAATGGTCACGCTCTTCCTTTGTGTTCAGTGCTTTGCAGCTAATGAGATGATACTGCTATCTTGTGGAACCTTTCAGCTCTTTCAATAGGAAATTATCTTGACTTACTTCCAGCAGATTTGAATATTCCTGAAGAAATTGCCTTTTTGTACTGGTCAAAGATTTGCTAGATGTTGATGGGGATCATTATGTTGCAAACATCTCCTATTTTTTTTTTTTTTCCTCTCCTCTCCCTAACAAAGGTACTGGCTTATTTAATTACCAACAGGAAAGGTGCAGGTGGGATTTGTTTGTAATAAGGTGCATCTCTCACTGTGAATACCTGTCACTTTTGATAGGCTATTACAATGTAGGTGATCAGTCAGCTGGCCCTAAGTATTCAGGGCTGGTGAATGCTCCTCCAGCAAATAAATTTGCTGCAGTATAGAACACAGGTTTCAAACCATGTCCTCTTTTGACAAGCATCTTGGATAATGTGCAAGGAAAATAAATTTCACTGATGTTAGAAAACTAAAGGAAGGACTGAAATGAAATGAGGAATGGAAGACTTGTCAATTAGTGAGTAGTGCTTGCCACCAATTCCAAGTTGGCTTGACATCTCTGCCACCAACTTCCTGTGCAATCCTGATGAAATAAGCCTTTGTTTTCTTTCTGAATTTCCTTATTTAAAAAATGGAGATAATGATGTTCATCTACTTTGCAGAAGTAATAAAAGAAGATGAAATTTTTATGTGGTTGAAAAACATAAAAAGGGACGTTAAGCTGTAATAGTCTCAGAAAATGGGTATTATGAAAAAAGTGCAATTATAAGCTGAAAGAGAGAATGAAAAAAATTGAAAGTGTGTTCTTTGTGTTGTAAGGTAACATTGACATGTACTGTCCATTATTAATACATGTATATTTAATTTTTCACTTGTATGGCAACAAGGACATGGATATGCTAGATAGTTTCTAAGTAGGTACATAAAAAGTAGGTACATAATTTGTATTAAAATGTGAATAGAGACAAAAGAAGAGGAGAGAGTTTCATCAGTCAACTGACATCAGTCAACTGTAATTCCACAACTGAAGCAGAATCTTCTAAAATGTGGTGAATGTAATGCAGTGTAATGATGTTTGGTGGTGTGTTAGTGAAGTTTGAAAAAGAACTTTGGAAGGATTTAATCAAATGAGGTCAGCAGTCAACAGAATGATGAATGAAATTCAATCTTGATTAATGCAACCAATTCATACTGGAGGGCAAAGTAGTATACATTTTGTTAGGTCCTAATTAATTGTGTAATTTAAGGAAAAGGACCACTAAAAAGCATCACTATGAAGGGCTGAATTAAGATCTCTTTAGAGAATAGAGTTGTGGTCAGATAAAGTATTTTGAGTCAATAAAAATAGGATGTGAAATGTTTTGATGCTGCTACATAAATCAACGTTTAACCTTTATTTAGAATGCTTGTTGCTGCAGCACAGAAACATACTGTGGATGTAGAAAACATAGGAAAAAAACAGAAGCTGTGAACAGATCTGGATATGTATAGAGCCCAAATATTTTGGAATAATTTGCTTTTGAGTCTAGATAAAGGGTGGGGAAATAAAAAGGTAGACAGAACGATGGGTGTGGAACAGAGGGGGCTCAGGCACTTGGTGTGTGTGGTAAGATTAGAAGATCATTCAGTACAATTCAAAGCTGATACAAAAGAAATCTTTTCACTGTCTTTAGGCTGTATACCTCATTACCATGCAATGCTTTTGAGGCCAGAATTTAGCAATACTTAAAGAAAGGAAGCCTCTCAACACCGAGTCCACTTGTGTGTAATTTATCCAGTCATTAAGAAATGTTAAAGACTGAAGTTCCAGGCATTCACTTAATTTCTAGCTACAAGATAATGTTGATAGCTTGGGAGGACATTTTCTCATTCTTTTGGAGAACTGAATATCCTTATCCAGGAAGACTGCGTGTGGTTCCTAAATTTGGTGTGAAACTGAAGTCCATCACGAGTGGCTTGTAATACTCCTCATGGCAGCTATGATCAAAATCCTTATGTGGAGTTTCCCTGACTTAAGTAATTACAGATATTGTGCGTAACAACCCTCTGTCATATCTTATAACACAGAAATCTTGACTGTCTTGTGTATCTGTCTTTCATAGAAGGTGGTTATCTAGCGAGGCTGGCACACTGAGTTGCTCAACAAGTGAAAACTGTGGTATCTCTGCCAGCCTGCACACCGTGCTGTAGCCCTGGGAGGGGTGTTGAGCACATCTCCAGCACAGGAGAGCACGCTGACGGGAAGAGTTTACTAGGAGTTGCAAAGGAAGCCAGTTTAAGCAAGCAAGGAGAATTAAATGTGTCGCAATATGGATTGGTATTTGATTCTTTGAAGCTTCCTACAGCCCTTCTGTCCATTCAACTCATGCAGTTAACAAACCAGACCCTCAGAAATATCTGCTCCTTAAACATGATGTACGGAACTCCATATGTAAATGCCCAACATTAGTGGACAGCACTTGCAGGCCTTCCTTTCTTGTAGGAGGTGATAACAGTTTCTTTGCCTATTGCGACAGGAGCTCTCCATTAATTAGGACTTTCGGAGAGAAATGTGTGTAGGCTGTGAAGATGCAGAGTGATGCAGAGAGGTGGGAAACAGATGTGTGGTCATATATACACCAGCCAGCTATTACTCAGATACCATCCTCCTGCTAATTAGTGCCTGGAATGTTGAATAGCGTTGGTGTTTGTGCGATTGCTTGAGTGCAGTCCTGCATCTGGTTTTCACACTTGTCTCAATCGCTGCACGGTACCATAAGTAACATGCTTCAATTAAAATTGTTTTGAAAGTGATGTTTCTAGAACTTCCTTGTTACAACAGATTAATTTCTTGGTGTAGATTGCTCTAAGTATAGGGCCATCAGCTTTCTGTGCCCTTGAAGGGCTAGCATTTGGGTTAACACTGGAGGGGAAATCTGACTCATCCATTTTGCTTCCTGTCATGCTAATGAACCCAGTGTGTGCCATCTCAACTTTAAACTACCCCCTTGGTGATTCTCACTGTACCCCTTTCAGTGATGAGACAGCAAAAAGAAGCCAATTTCTGAGCTGCCATAGCTGGGGAAATTATGGGATAATATTACCTGTGTGACAAGCGGCTCCTTAGGAAAACTACTGCAATTTATCTTACGTTTTGTTTTGCTGTATTATCTTTTAAGCATTTTGATGCAAAGTATTAGTATTTCCAGTTGCTGTGTGTCCTAAAAAAAACATGCATGCATGCACACACGAGCATATATTCTTAGAACAGACTTTCTTCTTCTGTGAAGTCCAGATCCGAGATACGTTTCAGTCCTGCACATCGTTATAGGAACAGGCAGAAGCAGACAACACAATTAGTGTTGCCACACTAGGGTTATAAATTATCTACTACTCTATACTGTGCTGCATTCCAGGTAAAAGGCACATCTGTAGATCAGAAAGAGTGACTCTGAATGTGATGCCAGAACATAAATACAGAGATGATTTTTCTCTGATCCAGTTTCTGCATTTGTAAAATGTTTTTCATGTTTTTCTGGAACAACTTCCTTCTTTATCCATATGAAAAAGTCTGTGAATTGGAAGAGTGCTTCTAATCTTCCAGGTAACTGCGGAAATAATCCCTCTTTCCCCCGCTCCCCTTCTCCCTCTGCTTATCTTCCCTCCCCACAGAATGCTAAAACATTGTTTTTCCTCCCACAGTTGAAAGGTGTATTTTGCAGAATATAGATGAGATATTTGTTGGCTAGCAAAGAATAAAGCAAAACAAGAGACATGTCTTTCAAGTACAAATGGGGCTTTGGAGATCTCTATTGGAGAGCCTAATTTCTATGTGAGCACAACTGTTTCTCCATATTGCCAGGAACACTTCAGTTACATACTTGGCCATACTTTCTAGTATGGATTCTATAAAGACATCATTTGTCATGATAATAATTGTGTACAAAAATGTTTATGCACAATAAAAATGGATTTCAGAGACCTTTGAATTGCACCCACAGATACAAAATTTTGCAATGCTTTTCAATATACTGAGCTGGATTAAATGATAATAATAATATTAAATAGGATTCCTTTCTCCATTCTGCAGGGCTGACTGAACTTAGTGCTTTGAAGCAGATCAGTTATTTTTTTGAGGTTTTAAAAAATATTTCTAATTTTTGGCCTCTCTAGTGAAAAAGGTGAAGTATTATTTCAAAGTAAAAATCTTGCTTGTAGAGTGCATTTTCATTACACTGGTGGTCTCTGACTGAAAAAGAGCAACACTGACTTTATAGCATATTTTTAACTAGGCGGATAACTGGTTATTAAAGGGAATGTGTTGGTTTTTTTTTTCTCAGCTAAATAGAAAAGTTACGTTAGTAAACTACAGACTGCATAGGCTTTTTATAGAAATTGTTTTCTTTAATTATGTCATATATAAGCCCCAGTCAAAAGGTATATTTGTCCCTGATTTCAATGGCAGTTAAGTCATTTAAGTAGGAGCTAGACACACAAATGTGTTCTATATGTGACCATAGTAGCTATTTAAGTAAGGATTTAAGCAGACAGAATGTAATTATCCCCATTGCAAGACTAATACACAAGGGAAAAATGCCATAGGATTTTGTAATAGCAGCAAGTGGTCAAGACATTACATTTATGCTTTGCTAGTTTTACCAGCTGTGTCTCATTCCATTATTCAGACAGACAGACACATACACACACACCTCTTCTGATTAATTATAGTTGTCTACCAGTGGGGGAGGAAAAAAAAAACAACTCCAGAGGTGATTTTCCAGAGAAAGTCTGATTCCAGAGTGGGGCTACCAACTGCTAGAAATCCGCAGATGTGAAATAGGTTTTTGAGGTTTAAAAATCTTTGATCATCACATGAATCTGAAAAAGAAATGCAGTTATTGGGATTTTCTTAGTGATCTGCTTATCTCAGTTAAAACCAAAAGAAAATATCAGAAAAAGACCTTGGTTTTTCTGTCTCATGTTATGCATGAAGCTGCATCTATCCATGATCTACAGTGACAAAACATTGCTCTGTGGGAAACACAGTGAAGGCAGGGCACTGTGTGTTAGAAACCAGGGTTTAAAGTGCTACTTCCAAATGGACAGGTATAGGTGATGATACCACATCACCTACATTCCTAAACTGTTAATCTTTAAAAAAACCCTTCTATTTCACATGACATAATATTTCCTTCCAACAACACCTCACTCTCTGATGAAGTACAGTGTTTTTGAAGGAGAGCTGTCTGAGCACGAACACTGGGAAATAGAAATGAAAACAACTACAAATACATGGGTGTTTGAAGATGGTAGAATAGTGTTTTGGGGTTTTTTCACATCTTTGGTAGAGGGCTGGAGTAGAAGATGGTCTTTTAAAGGTTCTTGAATACAAATAAGAGCAAGCATCTAATCCTTTCAGTTGCAGAGGTGTTTGTTTTCTATGTGACTGAATCACTTGCTCTCCTGAAGGCATCAACCCTGGTCTCTAAATCCTCCTGCTGGCCTTTGAATCTTGTCAATATTTTGTTTTTTCAACAGGAATTAAAGTCCCATCTTGACTTTGTAGCCTTCATTTGATTCCTTCATAGGCTAATTGCTGGCCTTTGGCAGTGTGTTGAAGTCAGGCATGGATAAAATATGTTTCGTGGACATGAAGCCCTTACAATGCGCTGCAGTTTTTGCACAGTATTTCCACTGCTCATGAGAGTAATTGTATTCTGACAGAGCTTTCAATTCGTTACATTACATGTCTGTAGTGTACATTGCCTTAAAAGAACTGAGACTTCTACAGAATACTACATTGACTTGTTTAAACAGTGACAATCCTCAAAAAACACCTGGACTTTCTAGGTGTGTCCATGAAGGATGGGGAAACAGGTACAGCACTAGTCTGAGAGTGAACAGATTGGGTGAGATTTGGTAGAGAGACTGGAAGATGGATAACTTGTGGTAGGCAGAGTGAGGCTGCCTGACGAGTCAGTAGGTGGGAAGAAAGCAGGAGGTGTGGCAGGTTGTGGGAAGAAAAAGTTGCTGGAGTTCCCAAAGACATCGCCCTGCCTTGCGTGGCTATTGCCATCCGAAACTCGCCGCGTGTGCCGGCTGCCCTTCCTGCTGCTTGTCCTGAAGTCAGTTCATTGGAACTCTCTGGCTTCTTGGGTCCTGCTGGTTCTGCAGGAACCCTAGCAGGCAGCTCTGGGGCTCACAGTCCTGGGTTAGCAGTCAGCCACTCTGCGTGAGCATCTCGGTGGTGAGGATGCTGCTCCAGGTGCAGCACCGCAAATCCTCGTTTATTCATATTCGAGGTATTTGGAGCACCTAATTGTACTGTTGGTGTTTCATGAAGAAAACACCAAGCAATAATCCATCATTTTAAACGCCCTGTAAAAGCAACTGGGAAATTAAGTGCTACAGGATTAGAGTCCTATTGCTCATATATAGTGTCTCAGCTCAGGCTGGTGAAAATAGGCCTTGTTCTTTTCTACATGGCATCATTCCTTTCACTCCTAAATTAGGCAGTGATTAAAAAGATCTGTAACTGAAGTTGTTATAGATCCCTTTGATCAGGCTGGGTGGGAAGAACCTTGCATTGAAAGAAGCTTTGTTGATTTATGGATATCTAATGGTTCATCCTGTCTGTTAATTTCATAAGTACTAAATGTAGTAAATATGCTTAAATATAAAAAAAAAAATAAATAAATGTTTCAAGTGTTGAATTATTCAGACCTATGGGTGACTGGCAGATTAAATACCAGGGACCTGGCAATGTGTGCTAGGTTCTGGTTCAGCTGCAGCTCCTTTGACCAAGCTGATGGGCCTAAAGAGTGGTGAGGAAAGTTAAAGTGGTGGTGGTGAGGAAAGTTAAATAGCATGAATATGGAGGAAGCTGTGTTTTAATAGTATTTGTGTTTGTAGTGTAAATTCCTTCATGTCTTCAATTACTTCAGCAAATATAGTACAAGGGCTTACTACTTTTTCATTTTAATTTCAAAAGAAGTTGGGAACTAGTCATACAGAACACATTGAGGGAGTCCTATTTGATATGGACATACAGAGTAGCAAAATTGGGACCTGGTGGCATGAAGGGGGCTCTCTTAAATCATTGCTTGGTGTAGTTAATCCTTGTCACAGCAAATCTGTATATTGGGTAAGCTTCAGGAAATTCTGGGTTGGAAGAGAAGGGTGGGAGGACATGCTGATTGTAGGACAGTGATTCTCTTAGTGAACAGATACATTGCCAGCTCAAACTGATGCTGAAAACAAACACGTAGAAAACATGGATGGTGGCATGGTACCGGTTGTGAGGATTTGAATTCATGCTTGTAGGTAAAAATACTAAACCTATGTAAAATGCTTCCTTTCACTGAATCCTACCTACTTTTTTCAACTGCCCATTGCTAAGGAAAGAAGTGAAAGGAGCTAATGAAATATGGCTTTGTCTCCCTTTGATTCAGTTGATGCCAAGGATGGAATTAGCCAGTGATCTCCCCTCTTTCTTCTTGCATCCTACCGTCCTTTGATGTTTTGCCTCCTAAAATCCTTTTTGCCAAATCAATCTAACTCCTTCTGGTCAAAGTGTGGGTGTTGCAGTGTCCACTGACAGCTTTGAGCTTCCTTGCTTTCATTCAGGCACTTGGAAAGGGACAATGAGGCAGCAAGGAAGATAAAAGGAGTCATTGAGACTTCAGTTTCAGATGAAAGAATCAAGTTTGGTGACATATTCCAGTCTAACAGTATTGCTTCTGTCCTTTGGGGCAAAATATATAAGAATAAAGTGAACAAAGAAGTATTCATACTGTATCTGCTGAATAGTAACCCTGTCCTGTATTGTACACCAGGTTTTTGAACCATGTGGATTTTAATGAAGAAAATTAACTGGAAGTTTGGGTTCCATCTCCATTTTCCTTTCTCCCTCCCCTTTCCACTCTCCTGTTCTTTAAACTCATCCCACATGACTGCTGTAGGAGGAGTTTTCAGGAATCAGTTCAGGGTCAAAGTCTGGATTTCATAGACCCATGTCAGGTCACAGGGTTGCTTTGCATGAATTTGCCACTGTCTAATGAGCAGTTCCAGCTTTAAAATATTTATACCTTATTTATCAATATATTTATGTTATTCAGACTTATTTTTATTATTTCCTTAGTAAGAGGCAGTCTCCACAGTGTGCTGGAAGGGACTGCAGAGTGTTCAGTGTTTACTGAAAGCCTCCATAGAGCTAGAGTCTGCTGAAAAAGTACCCAGTTCATCACAAAGAGCTATTTTCTGGAAGCTTAAGGTTTTTTGGGTTTTTTTTTGAGAGGGTCATTTGGTTCTGTATTAACTTGAGCTGACTTCTGTGGTTTTTTTCTACAAAGCATAATGTAAACTTTGTACATTCCCAGTGATAAGTCAGATGTTACAGCAAGCTCAAGGAGAGATTTGTGCCCTGGGAAATGAAACTCCACTGAAGCTTGGTGTGTTCTCAGGTCTTCTCAGAAGCAGGCTTCATTCAGCATGTTTAGTTAAATTCTCAAAGATGGCACATATTCCTAGAAATAGATATTAACTAAACTGCTAGGTTGAAAAAGGCATGAGAGGAAAAGAGTAATAAAAAATTATAGCATGTCAGCTGAAGTTCATTTACACAAAAGGAGAACACAAGATAAACTAAATGCTACTATAAACAAACCAATAAACTAATTTTAATTAAAATTAAGTGTGATTGGATTTAGGTCCTCCTCATTGCTCATGGAGAAGTGGGTTTGTACTCTCTATACCATGACTCCATTAGAGTGTTCCTGTTTCGTAGTTTAGTCATTCAGTCCAGAAAAAAACAACCTGGAAACTGGCTTCTTTTAATACTTCTTTGTGATTTTCAATAAACTGAGCACAGCTGATTTTTTTTCTTTTTTTTTTCTCTTGAAAAACTCCATTGGATCTGTGTTGTTTGGATATCATGTATCTCTTTAAATCTGCCTCCTTCAACTGATTACAAGGAGATATGGTATGGCGTTCTTTTGCTAAGTCGACTTAGCACAGACCAGTTTTGCTGCCTGAGGAAAATGTAATCTTTCACCTCTTACTGGTGTAGCTGCACTTCAGTATTTACAGGTTATACTTTTCTTCTGTGGGTTTGTTAGTTTGCTTGTTTGTTTTTCATCACTGACTTTAAGAAAGTCAGATTTACACTTTAGAGCAAAACTACCTGCATACAAGGGTACTGGAAAAAAAAATGCTTCTGGAACAAAGAATGATTATAATGAAACTCATCTTCTCCCAAAGAGCCTTCCATGGGAAGTGCTCCAAAATTCTTGTTGGCTTGTCTTGGGTCCTTGTTTTTTATTGTTTTGTTGGGTCCTCAGACTCTGACTTTTTCCTCCTAATTCTCTATTGTTTTAAAAAAATAATATCCTGATCAGGTAAACATTTATTAAAAGAAAATGTGACCTATGATATAAACTTGTAAAATAGGTTGTTTTTTAAGTCTGTATGTATTCTGAGTAAACAAGAAGATGAAAAACTTTTTGTTTAGGATTGTGAAGCCTGTATGGACATAAAAATATCCAAATTACCCAAAATGGTAAATTGTGATATGTTCATCACATAGCAGTGCAAATGTTTTCATGTTGGAGGTGTGATTATGATCTATAGAGTGAGTGCAACAGTGCTAGTTGGGATGTAAAGTTCTTTGCTGGAAATAGAAATGTGTCCAGTCACATGATGTCACTGCACCCCTCATTTTCATTGGGTCATGCATGTGTTCCAACTATTTTCAGAAACACTGAGTATCTTCAGATTGGGTGTGATGTTCTTGGTGCCTGGGAAAGGGGCACTCAGTCCTTTAGATATGTGACTATCCTACCCCTCAGTGACTGTCCAGTTGTAGATCTAACACTTTTTTTTTTTCTCCATGGAAAGAAAACAAAGAGCATATGTTAAATTAATAACCTTCTGGTTTAGGTTTGGAATCATCTCCTAGGGAAGCCATCATGAAAACCATTTTCTCCAACCTAAAACATATAGAAAGGAGAAAAACTACAGAGAGGTATGTTGACAAGCAAGAAAATATAGCTGGCCCTTGAACAAGCTGCTACTGTCTGCCCTTGTTAATTATCAGAGCTAACTGTACAGTAGAGAAATGAAGGGGAAAAAGCCCAGAAGCTCCTGAAGCAAATGTAAAAAACTAGGGGCAAGGCTTCCCTTTAATAGGGAACAAGAACATTCTCCAACATTCAGTGATCCATTCCTGTATTTACCTGTTGTAACTGCTTACTAAACCCCTTCAAAAGTTTCCTCCCAAAATTTACCCTAAACCAAGACACAAACCAAAACCTCCTCCAGAATACCAACAGTGCCATAGATAACTCCCAAGCCCAGGCCTGTGGAAGCAGAAGCTGGTGAGGGAAAAAGCCACTTGATGTGAAAGAGCAAAGGGCAGAGGTTGAGTTTATCTAGCAGGACTTTACATTGGGTGCCCAGTCTTTGTGTAACTGAAGGGACTTTGCATAAGGGACAAACTAATTTAGCATCTTCCAGGAAATCTGCTTTTTTTTTTTCATTTTATTTAAGTTCCTCGTACAGTGACGCACATATTCCTGGAAAAGGTCAACATTAGCAAGCAGGTTAGTGGGTAAATTTTGTTGACAAGTGCCAGTGAAATAAATTTTGTTGATGAGTGCCAGTGACCAAAGAAATAAAATGTGGAAAATGAGAATGGGAGACTGACCTGCTAGCAGACAGCAGAATTAAAGGAGAGAGGTTTGAGACAAGAGAGAAAAAAACCAAGGCAATATGTACTTAAATATAAAGACAACAAACTCCCTCAATGCCTATTTTGGGTTAAAAATGTATGTTAATATGAAAAAATCTTCAGAAATTAAAGAACAATTTTTGGACACTTTGCATGTCTTACAGTCTCTGTTAGCCACAGTGTGTGGTTTGGTTGGTTGTTTTAGCCTTACCTAACTGATATATTTGTGTTGCAACATGTTTCTGTCAGACTGGAACTTAAACACTTAGGCTGGATAATTTAAGGAATTTCACTGGACTGCTGTGTACATTACCTATCAAAGGCTACTAAGGATATGAATGCTTCTTTTGCCTGTTTCACATGCATATATGCATGTGCATTCACATATGCACGTTTGTTGTGTTATGTAATGCATATGTACAAAAAGTACTATCAACACAAAATAATGTAGAATATTTAATTTTTAAATTAATATATGAAATAATAAAAATATAGTATAGCATAAAATAAGCTCTTCTGTATCTAACACCATAGATGAAAACTCAATTGACAGAAGTATTCTAAACACTGTAAGACTGTTGCAATCCAGCTTCTAAAATTCACAGAATGATAGCTATGTGAGTAGTAATAATTAATTTATTGGTTTTTATATTTCTGTCTGCTCAGAGAAATTTAAAACACAAAATACAATTGTGATAGCATAGTATTTTTTCAAGATGATTAAAAATTTTATTAATATCCAGAATTTTTAGATGCTAGAGCAGAAAACTTTATAATTGAATATCTTGAACAATTTGTGTCTAATTATAAAGAACACTGTGTAAGCAGAATTTGGTACTTTTTTGGAAGTTGAGGTTAAGGTTAAGCAGGAAGGAAGACTGGGTAATGAATTTTCTGAAGGGAAGAACAGATAAGTGGTACATAAATATAGCTTCCCCAGACAGCCTTTGTGTTTGACTACCTGACCTCTAACGCTAAAATTAAGCGAAGCTCTGACTGCTAATGTGCAAGATCAGAAAAGCATCCCATTCAGAATTGACAGCTGTCTGATAATTATCTTGTGTTTGTTCAACATCTGTTTCTTGAAAAGAGTCAGTGTTTTCTCACCTAGACCAAAATACAGACTCCTTTCTTGTTCATAGTGTTGGTACTGTTGGATTGTTTGTGCTTGGATTTCTCTGCTTTATAGGACCTGGGGAATGCCCTCCCCAGTGAGATGAGATGTGCTCTATAGGTGACTCCTGTTTCTGAGAAGTAAAGAAATAAGAAAGAAAGAAGCCCACAAATTTCTATTGCTTGTCTGTTCAGAAAGTCAAGAAAATTTCTGGTCTTTGCTTTGGTGTACAGAAAGCAGATCATTGCAAATAAAAAATTGCCTTTCCCTATCAAAGCTGCTTTAAATTACATGTCTTCAATCATCTTAAGTCATCCAGAAGGAACAATTTTAAGGTAAGTTTGGAGTTTCCCAAGAAACACAAGGACAATGGCATGGTGTCTCCATTTCTACTTAGTAAATATTAATTTATGGCATATCTACATTTGCTAAATATGTGAGAATAAGTAAAAGAAGCAAGTTCAACAACCCAGAGGATTCTGGTTTTTGGTTGTTTTGGTTTTTTTAGTAAGCATGTTGGCTCTGCTTGAGTTTCCTGCACCTGCTTGTAAAACAATAGACAATACAACTCCTCCATAATATAACCTTCCAAAATTTTGAAGTGTGTTATAAATAACTTCCTAGTAAGCCAGAACAAGATTAGCATGTTTTTGCTGTTACTTTTTCCCAACATAGACTGGAAAAGTTTGTGCACAGGAGTAGTTTAAAAAGTTGATATCCTGCCTTTGGATTGATTAAAATGCTGGTTTTAAACAACCCTTTATCAAGTTACTTCCTTTCAGATAGAGGGCTCAAGCATACATGTTTTCCCTCCTATTTCCCCTCTCCTTCTCCTTTCAAGCTTCAGGAACCAGGACTTTGAAAGGGTTAGGGATGCTCCCCATTTGAAGAGGGTGGGCACCTAAGGCTTCAGGTCTGGGGCACAACAGGGCCTCCTGTGGCACTCCTGTGCCACTCCTGTGGCACCACTCCCGGCCTGAGCTGCCCTGGGCAGCGAGGGATAGTTCAAGGATCACTTTGTACTCTCCCACAGTGTTGATGACATTATGCAAACAGCTACATCAAGAATTTGTTTATTGATCTTGCTTTTTTAAAGAGGAAATGTAAGGAAAAAAAACAACTGATGGTTTAGGGGGAAAAAAAATCAGAAAGAAGAATTTTGGGTCCTATGAGATAAGTGTCGAACACTGCTTCTTTGCACAGAGCACAGGAACACCAGCTGGCAAGGCATTTATTTTTGCCTCAGAATGTATTTGAACAGTAAACAATTTAATAAACTTTCCTTTTTAGTCATTTTCAAGCCTTTTCTAGAAGACAGCTATAAATTGTGTGAAAAAGACATGTATAAATTATGTCTTTGGTATGCATCAACAGTTTTGTTTAGAGACTTCCGTGGGTTTTTGTAGGTCTAATAGTAGTACTGACCCCTTAAAACAAAAAAGCTTAATATCTTTGGTTGAGAAAATGAATTGTATTAACCATCCCAAGTAAATCTTTACTCTTTGTTGGTTTGAGTTTGGAGAAACCTACTACTTTCAGACTGAAAAAATGTCTTTTGGGAAAAGTGTCTTTTAGCAATTCCCAGTAGAAGAGAGATCTGGAGCTACCAGGCAGAATTGAGCAAAGGACTGTGAAGATGATGATGAGCATCTCCCCTTTTGGGAAAGGCTGAGAGAGCTGGGACTGCTCAGCCTGGAGAGGAGAAGGGTCAGGGGTGTCATCAGTGTATGTTAATACATTGAAGGAAGGGTGTACAGGAGATGCAGCCAGGTACTTCCCAGTGACAGGACCAGAAGCAGTGGGCCCAAGCTGAAGCAAATGAAGTCCCCCCTGAACATAAGAAAATGCTTTTTTTCCACTATGACTGAGCACTGGCACAAGCTGTCCCGGGAGGTTGGGGAGTCTCTGTCCTTGGGATTATTCAGAAGCTGCCTGGACACAGCCCAGGCCACTAGCTCTGGGTGGCCGTGCCTAATAGGGTGGACCAGAAGACCTCCAGAGGTCTCTTCCAACCTCAGCCATTCTGTGATTCCATGCAGCTATGCCATGTCTTTAAAGGAGTTCTTGTATACTAATTTTCCTCTCTTCTTTTTCATCTTTCTTTTCCAAAGATTTGCCTTAGTTGAAGCAGTTGATTGCAAGCCAATCTAAACCTTTAGTCTAGACAGATAAAACTGTTATTTGCAGCTTATCTGACTTGCAGTCATAGCAATTCCACAGGTGCACAGAGCAAGTTCATACTGGATTTATTTTGCCTTCCCTCTTGGCTTGTGCCTGATTTGCATATGCAGACTGTCCACTGATGGCTGAAACCTTTGAATCAGTGTGTTTATACAACCTAACATCAGAAGATGTGTCCATGTGGACGCAGTCAAGATTGCTGAGATACCTCACAAAACTTGTGTAAGTATCAGAAGCATAATTGCATTAGTCTAGGAAAATGCTGTGCTAATGTGGATTAAAAAGTCCAAGGCAATTAATTGCTCGTGTATGTTACTATGCTGTCCTGTGTAAGTCAGCCCTGCAGTTGTTCTGGAGTCTGGTATCTGACCTCATTTTATTTCAACAGACTTCAACTCCCCAGGATGTAATGTAGGACATATTTGAACAATTTCGCTGTTCCTAAACTGAAATAGAAGAAATAACACTGTTTGTCCTGATAAACCATAACTTAATTGGCTTTGAGGAGGATGGTTTCCCAAAAACGAACCTGAGTTCTGCCATTAAAGGAAAAAAAATTGTTAATGGAAATTGGAAGGAGTTTTCATTTTGTTGCAGCAGAGTTCTTAATTCTGCAGGCAAAAATAGGAGCAATTTTTCATCTGTCAATAACATTCTGCCTGGATCTGGAAGTAATAGCCCTCTGCATCATCTTGTTTACTGCTCCTGGTTGAAAAATGCTACAAATTCAGTATCAGATTAGACAGACACATTTGTTTATAAAGCCTGTGAGGCTGATGGGATACCAGTTTTCCAAGCCATTTATAAATAGCAGAATTTTAGGCTGGGGTAGAAGCATGAATGGGGAAGCTTCAGAGGGAGAGAGTGTAGAGCTGTGACCCAGAGCTGCATTCATGCATGAAATGAGATCTTGTACAGTGGACATTCTTATTTTGGCTAATGTAGCCGCAGGCAGAAAATTCTCTTGCTGCATTCTTGACAGAGTTTGTTTTTCTTTCCTTTCTCTTTAACCTTGTACATTAATTATCACTTTGCCTTTTCCAAATGGTAAATTGGTCAATTTATAGACAGGAAAGTGCATATTCATGTACTTCAGAAACAGTGAGTGAATGCATGCTTTTTCTGCTGGCATCGCTGTACACAGAGTCCTTCCCTACCCTGCCAGTTTTCCTCAAGAATTTGTGCACTTTCTAAGTGTTATGCTGATGTTTGGGGACAGGATTGTTTATTTGGGGATCTTCTTTCCATTTAATTTTTTTGTTCATATAGTCTTCACTTTTGGTTTATTAATAGCTTTGCTTTCTCTAGTGGAAGTATGGGGAGATTCATCAGTGCATGCAGATGCTCAATGAAAATTAATGGGAGCAAAAGGTGCATTTAAATTTCCAGCTAAAATCCCATTAAAAATTTGCTACTCTTAGAAATATTACAACTTTCATGTAAAAGCAAGGGAAAAACAAACATCTTGGTACAAAGCCTCTGCAAGAAGGCAGTAAAATCAGACAGTAATAACTGTTACTGCCTGGAATGGTTATGTTACGTGAGTGCTAGGGCACTGAACTGGGCATCTTACAGTAAAACCTAAACAGGCATAAAGTACATTCTGAATTAATTGTTGATTCACTATGTTTACTATCACATACATAAAGGAAAGAACAGTTTAGAAATCAAAATGTCTCTGTACTACTTTTAATATTACTAGAACCTTCAGATGCAAAATTAAGAGTTTATTCAGCCTTACCAGAGTACATTTGGGTTTCAAAACAAGTTACATGGGTTTTTCAACCCAAGCTAGTTTTCAGTGTTCTGGAAACCATTTGTCATCCTCTGAGGAGGTAAACCAAGGAAAGAAAAAGAAAAGAAATTGTAGGTAATATGCCATGGCCGTAATGCCTGAGCTACATTGTGTGGTTCTGGATTTTGGTACCTACTGGTGTTATAAGGTTTGAAATGTGCTCCTGGGCTGTTCTTTTGAAAATGAGGAAAAAAAAAAAAAGAAGGGAAAAAATAGATTGGTCATTGGCAACATGCAGTAAAATAGAGATAAGTCAGTGCCAAATCTTATTTTGAAACTCTGGGGGGAACAAAGCCCTTTAGTTTTCTACGTCAGTACAGTGGTAGTAATGTTGCCAGTTGCTCTGAAGATCTGCAAAAAGACATCTGATTTATTCTTTGAAGTACCTGGGGTTTGTGTTGCTGTTTGTACAACTTGCATCTCCTGACAGCTGACTGTACTTGCCTCCTTTGGTCATGGTAACTGCTTCACATTGCAAGTGAAGTTCTCTACCCTGCTGTTTTGATAGATGTTTACTAGGGCTGGCTGTTACATAGGTATTAATTTCTTATATGACAAAATGGGGATTATTGCCTGTCTAGAGTAATCTCTACTCACTGTTATCATTATATTAAAAAAAAAAAAAAGTTTAACTTGAATTCCAGAAAAGCATGCAGCACTTAATCTAGTTTTCTTGTTCATCTTCTTGAGTTATATATTCTGGGTATTTTAATTTTTTTTTTTTTTTAAATAAAGGTAGTCACCATGCAAATTACTGGAATACAAAAGTGAATCATGTAGATATCTGTATTGTAGGCCAGGAGAAAAGTGATTAGTGCTGCTTAGAAATGTTAACAATTTCTTTTTTTCTGTATTTAGGTCTTGTTTAAACACTGAGTTTTTATTTGCAAAAAACTCTTACAGATTTCAGACCTATTTTGGCCAACTCTTGCTGATTTTAGACTGAATTTGGAAATAATTTCCATTTTATTTTTCACTCTTGTTAAAACATAAATATTTTAATAGGAACATTTATGATCTTCACCCACAACTAGCTCCAAGGACAGTAACAATTACAATGTGTAGAAACACCCACTTTGCACTGTGTATCTTCTTTACTTAAGGTAGATCTGGTCACAGTGACAGCCTTGACAGCTGTTGTAATTGTTCTAGGGAAGGTGCGGAGGAAAATCTCCAGTGTCACCAGACAGATAAGAAAGAAACCCAGAAGAGGGAAGAAGATTGAGGAAATCTGATCAATCTGACTTGAAGATCTTCAGTTTCTTTTTCTGATAGAAACTGCATCCAATTATTAGTTTAGTTTGTGAGTAGATACCTCCTCAGGGGTGGATTTTGGCATTATATTCCTGCTGTATTATAAATACTGACATCACGCTAATCTATGCAAATCACTGCTCAATCAATCTGAGCATCTGTGGTTGATTAAACAAAACACGTAGGTGTGAAAGCATTTGCATCTCACAGGCTCTGCTGGATCTGGCAAAGGCTGAGGGGAGTGTAAAGGCACGGAGAGAGATTTGTCGCTGCGATGCCTGCCTGGCAATTTGGAGTTCTAATTGCGACGGGCGCAGAGATACCTGCGTGGGCCGAGGCTCTGGAAGAAGAGGAGATTGGAGAAGCTGAGCTTCAGCCCAGCTGCTGGAAGATGTGAATCCAGCTCAGACTCAGACCTGATTCTGTGACTGCAGTCACGTTAAAGCTCAGATCCGTGGGTTTGCAGCTTGCAGGGATGTGCTGTGGTCACCTCCGTAGCCATCCCTGCAGATCCCAAGCTGCCAGGGGTAGCTGGCCACCAGAGAAGCCTTGGGATGGCCGAGCTCCTGCAGCTGGTGGAGACTGAGGTGGGCAGCCCTTGGGGCGAGCCTCAGGGTGGCAAATGGGAAGTGCCCTCAAGGTGGTCTGTAAGAGGCAGCAAGCACAGGGTACCTGGACCCTGTCAGTCCCTCAGGCTTTTATACAGTCCACAAATGGCCACTCTTACCATTGCTTTTCTCCTTCTGTCCCTTCTATGCCTGGGCCTGACCACAGAGAATGGGGGTAATGAATAATACAGGAAATGGCTTGTGTTGGGCAAGGAGAGGAGGGGAGAAGTGGACTTGCTAATAACTGATCAGACATAGCCATAGTTTGGCTTTTGTTCACTACATAGTGGTAACACTGCTCGTACAAGGATGAAGAGAACTGAATTGTTCTGTCTCAGTGGATCTCTTTGTGAATTAAGTCGGTGGCATCAACTGTTGAGCAACAGAGAGCCCCTGGGTCACTGCTTGGGAGGTCCTCAGTGTCCGCTCTGCTGGGCAGGGAGCTTCCAGGAGAGCAGCTCCCACGGGAGGGTAATAATCAGCTGACTTGCTGCCCACCCACTGCCTCTTTGTGGAAGCACTTCTGTCTGTATGATGAGAAATCACTGAGGAATAATTTACAGTACTCTGTTGACTCTGAAGTGAAGAAATGTTCCTTAAAGTAAATACACAATTTAATGAAAGTGAGAAAAAGTTATTTAAAGGGACACTATCCTGTGAAACTGCAGATTTCCCAACTCTGAGTCACAGAGATCTAAGGTTGCCAAGTTGCAGCACATCTTCATTTCAGGAGAGACATCAACTCTCTTCAATAAAATGCTATTTAACTGAATTTTGCAAGTTTGGAGTTTGTCAGACTGAAGAAGTGTTGAGAGTTAAGAATGAACTGCTTTTGGTCCACCAAAGAAAGCTGGGGTTGTACAGTGGAGCTGGCAGAGGGAGATCTGGTGATTCCCAGAATGATGATGCTCAGCTGGGTGTGGTGGGCTGCTTTCTGATCATTTAGTGCTTTCATAAGAAATGTGCTTTCAAAACTAAAAGTCTATTTGAACTACAGTTCCCTTTAAAATAAAAAAAAAGTTTTTTCTTTTCCCCCAGTGAGAGAAGGGAAGTATAACTCAGTTGTGTGCTTGCATGCAGAACTGCAATCCTCCTTCTAAACCTACAATGGCAATGTGAAATTTGTGTTTCGAAATCACGTGTAGTTCAAGAAGGGCAAGTAAATCACTTATTGTACAAGAGCTGAAGTAGCCTTAGTTAAAATGGGCTGTTGGCTCTGAACTCTGGACTTCAGGCAAGGAAGATATGCACTCCTGTCCTCTTGATTTTCTGTGGATGATGATCATGATGTTGCTTATGCAAAAGTGTTGCTAACTTTCTGATTTTCATCTTTTCTCATGGTATGTGTTTCTTTTTTATTGGAAAGCCTGTCTGCTAGCATCCTGGGATTTCAGGAAGGTTTCAGCTCTTGCGTTTGAAGAGTGCATTCCTAACATTCCTGAAAAATGCTTAGAAGCTGTAAGTGCTCCGAAATGAGAAGGAAATAAAATGTTGAAGTCCATTACTTGCTAAAAGAAATGTCTGTTTTTATTCCAAATGTGGAATTTTACGGCATCTGACTCATATTCTTGAGTATTTGTTGTTGGCAGTACTTCAATGGGTGGAACATATGGACACTGCTACTACGAGCTTGCCCAGCATTAGTGTCTCAGCAGCAAATACCTTTTATGTCTTTGGTCCTCGGGTCAGGTAGAACTATTGACTTCTTTGCTGTAACAGTCAGAGTGCCAGCTGGGCTGATGGCTTTGTACTGTGGACACTTGTACAATGCACAGAGAGGTGAGATCTCATGCAGGCTGTTCAAAAGCTATCCACTTGCGACAATTTTAACACTGTTCAAGCCGATGCTGATACAGGATATATTTGGCTTTTCACTTCCCTCTCCTAATTCTTATGAACATTTAGATCTTGCTAGTTCATCACTTTTTTTTTTTTTTTTAACAGCTATATGGCCAGACATTTTCTTTGGCTGTATGCAGAATAATTAAGGTCTGTCCATCCATTTATTTAATTTCAGTTTTATTGTTCCTTAAATAAGTTTCTCTACATTTCCTTATGGTGGCAGGTACTGACTGTCCCTGGCCACTGTACAGCTGTGAAGCTGCCAGTGAGAATAAATGGGCCAGTGTGTCCACATCTGGCTGTTTTACATTCCTGTTACAGGGTCACTTGTACTCTTCCTGATTTCCTTATTCTCCTGAGACTGCTGTGCTGAGACTGTCAGTCTTTAATGGAGGGATTATAAGAACTGAGAATCACATCTGATATGAACACTGTCAGTTTGGGTGGATAATTGAAGTTTCATGTTGGCAGTTAAAGCACTTGCACTCTTTTCTTCTTCTTTGTGACCAGGACAGTTGCATAAATGTGTTCATGTGTTTATGTATCCCCTTCTTCCACATATGTAAGTGAACAATGGCATTTTGTTGAATCATATTGTTCTGCATTATTCATCCATTACTTATCAGCTCTTGCACACAGAGGTGTGCTTTCTGTCCTCCTCTTCCTTGTACAGCAAGCTCTGCCTTAATTTGTAAAAATGACATAGGTGAAAATGTCATGATGTGCCTTCCTGATGCCTCTCCCAGTGCCTCTCCTGAATCTTACTGACAGATATATCGTGTAAGCTCTGCTTCTTCATTTAGTATGGATCATGTTGGCAGAGAGATCAAAGAGGAGGAATCTTGGGAGATGCCAAACAATTTTTAACTGGCTTCTTACAAAAGCCAAGGGTGTTATTTATTATATATGCATAAGAATAAAATACTTTTTGTTCCATCTTTCATCAGATTCTTCAGCCCTCCTGTGTCATGGCAGAAAATTCTCGAGTTTATAGGGTTGCCATGAAACGTGTTTTTGAATATCTTTTAATATATATTTTATCAAATATTACTATTTTTCTTTTCCTTAGTTAAGCAAATACTTCATCATCCCATCCTAGTCCCTCTGCCAAAAACCTTTATAGCGGTTCCCACTGGTTACAGCCAACTTGATCAATTCCTCGTTTCTGCTGAGCTCCACTAACAAGGCACTTAAAATTACAGCATTTTTTTATTTTTAATTTTTTTGGCCTGTCTCAAATGATATTTGCCTTGCTTTGCACAGGCTCCAGAGGATAATTTTCAGAATCCTATTTGGATTCGAGTTTTTGGCTAGCATCTAGAAATTTGTTAAGGTATGCAAAATTATATTTTCTGCTGGTAGTCCAGCTGCACCTGTTTGAGCACAGGCTGGCTCATGTCAGACCACTGGATCAGGATGGGCAAGCATTGGTCAAACAATGCCCAGACAGAAGTCGAAGGGATGCCCAAGTGTTTTCAGCTAAGAGATCAACTTTATTCTCTTTTTTTCTTGTTTGCTTTCTACCAGAAAACAAATTTTCAGTAGCTGGGAATATTGGCTGTGGTGTTTTTCTTTTTTGTTTTTGTCCGTCTGTGTTTTCAGTCAAAGGACAGCAGAACTTGGGACATGAACTCCAACCAATTCCTGATGTCTAACAGATGCTCTTCTGCCCCAATTTTGCCTTAAGAGTTATTAAGATGCCAGATTCTCTCGGAACTTCAGTAAAAGATGGTATTTTAGCTTGTGTAGCAAAGGTATTATTGTGACCTCAACCAAACCCGTATGTTACTTTCAGTGCATTCTTGTATTAGAGTTCAACATGTCATTGATTTAGGCTATGTTATTTTCCAGAGAACAAAATACCATTTGTTATTGCCAGGAAGCATTGAAAAAGTGTGTGGGGTATAGAAGGTGTTTTATATAAAACAGTTTATATATAACCTGCTTACGTGTAGTTTCCTTGTCCTTTATTACCCCTCTTTTCTTTTTTTTTCCCTTGCTCTGTGTTTATTTTTTAGGCTGATCCAGATTCTGTTTTTTATTTGCAGAAGTAACTGAGGAATATTGATTCTTGTCTATGTTGGCATAACAGCTCAACCTCTTGGAAATATCACTGAAGTAAGAAATTAAATCCAAGCAGTTAGATTTTTACTCTCTTCATCCCCCACTGAGTGCTTTAAGAGCCCAGCCTTTTTATATAAGCAGCTGAGGGAAGGCAGAGTCGCATTGTTGTTCCCCTGTAGCTTCCAGATGGTGAGGAAAGTCCCAGGAAAAATGTAGGACCGGCATGTTCTGTCAAAGTCAAGCTTGTGTCTAGACAGGGAAGCTTACGTAAGGCAGCAGGAGAGGAAGGGGGCCTTGTGTAACTGCTGTCCCTGGCAAATAAACACTCCCTACAAGTACCTCTCATGATTTGGCCCATAGAGGCTGACAGCAAAATGCACTTTGGTGCTTTTTTTTTACTTAGCTTGCTCGGACTTGCAGCTGGAGGTCGTTCCCTTGCTTTGGCCTTTTTTTCAAACACATGTCTATCTTCCAGTTATTAAAATTCTACTAAAGGCTTTACTCTTCCCCCTTAAGCTGAACCACTTTTCCAAAGAACCCATATACACCTGCACAGCTAATTTAAAACAGATATAGCAAGTTACCAATTTTAAATGGCCTTGAGAGGTTGTTGATGGCATTTGGCAAACAATGCAGACAATATGCAAATCACCAGAGGCGGCACAGAGTCTTGTTCATGAAGATAAATTCTGCTGTAAGGTAGCTTTCTAGTTTGACTTTGAAAAAGTATGGTAGTGTAATATTAAGCTCATGATATTTTATTAAATGCTTCAGTCAGTGTACCTCAGTACCTTATGGGGATCTCTGGCACCCCTCTAGCGCTCAACTTATCCTGCGCCTACATTTTGTTTTGATTTTCCTCCAGCCAAAATCAAATCTCTGCCAGTGAGTGCTTTCTGGTTTACTCATCCTCTCATAACAATTCTCTCTTGATTTTGGAGCTATTGTTAAAGGTGCTGTGTGTGTTTATTTCTGCCATAAAAATGTGAATGCCAGGAGGAAATGTTTTTTCCTTTTGGTTTGGATACGACCTCTTCAGCACTCCGTGTTCTGGCTTAACTTGGTTTCTTGGGTGTTGCCCTTAGCTTTGCTCTTATCTATGCATAAAATTTTCTCAGTGTAGTTTGTTGGTGCTTTGTCCTCAGGCAGACTAATTTCTTGGAGACAGGGTTGAGAGCCAAGAGCTCGGCTCCTTCTGTTCACCTGTGTTACAGCCACCTTGCTGTGAGGACACAGGCCAAGTAACTTGAGGGTCAATGCTCCTTCAAAGCCTTCCCACCATTTTGGCTCCCTCCTTTGAATGCCCAGAAGCACAGACAGGTTTCTCCTGAAGAAACATCTTTGGGAAGGTTGGCTTATGGAGATGCAGGCAGTGGTGGGATGCGTGTGGTTGTGTGTAATGTGAGAGAGAAAGCAGTGACTGGATTTTGGCTATTCCAGGGGTGTTGTCTGCACCTGGGAGACAGTTCTTCAGCAGTGTTTGAGTCTGGTTTCCAAACCCTGAAGTAGGTCTGAGTGATGGTTTGCCCTTTGATAATCTGACTTTTTTTCTTTCCTTATTGAATGTAGCTTTAGTACCTCCATTATTTTTCCCTACTAGAGCATATCATGTAGTTAATATCTTCGTAACTTCCATTTTGAAAACAGTTTTATACAGTTTTGTGGCCTTGCTGACACCTGGCTCTTTTTCCTAGACAGACTAGATATTTAGTTCCACTGCCTTTTATTACAAACTCAAGGAAAATATTACTTTCTGGAGGAAAAGGAAATCGGTACTTTTTCTTTGTGAAATTTGTACCGTGGCTCAGTTTTATGAAATCAATTTTTTTGGCTCCACACTGAGAGCAGAAGCCTGGCTAAATTGTTTCTATGCTCTCAGGTAGAGCAATTAATGCTGTGATGCTGAATACTCCGCTCCAAAGTAATGTTCTTTCCATGTTCCTGGAGAATTATTTCTTAAAGCTATAGAATGATTTTTAAATAGCCTTTGTCTTGGTGTGTCTCTTTTTATGTCTCCTTTTTTTTTTTCCCCTTCTCCATTACCCACTTGAAATAGTTCACAATTTTTGAAACTTCATTTAAAATGAAGTTGCAGGCATCTCTGTGAAGAGTAAAAATACTGGCTTAGTCAGAGGAGAATACTAACTGTGCCAAGACTTACCCATGACTCTGCAGGTGAAGTTACCCTGTCGAGGTATTTACTGCCCTTGTGAGGGAGTCAGCTGGAGAAGGACAATTACACTGTTCCATGTATATGTTCTGGGAATGGGAGCATGCAAATTGGAAAAGAAAATGTTAACCTATCTTAATGTCTCTAAGCTTCAGATCAGTACTCAAAAGCATTTTGAGAGCAGAGCTGCTCCCTTCGCCACCTTGGGTGGGGAAATTATGGTTATGATACATGCCCAAATATTTCCTGCACTGAGGTCTAAGAGCAAATTAACTGTGAAAGGTTATGCCAGTGTTTCCTGCTCTGGTAATACCCTGCTCCTTTGGGAGGACTAGAGGGCTGTGCCAGCCATAGGGAAGGGAAGTAATAGTGATGACTTGGTGTATTGTCTCAAATTAAATTAATGTGTATTCAGAGACTGATGTATGCACTGAGTCAGATAAGTGACTCCTAGGCACAGTTAGTAGTTTTGTTTGGAGAGGGGCAGGGGGCTACTAGGAATAACCCTGGCTTAGGAATGTAAGGAACATTCTGCTTCATGCACTTTTTTTATATTGGTGAGTTTGCTTTTTGAGTAGTACTCTTGTTCCTTTGATCACGTCCTTGAGCACCTTCCCCTTGTGCACGCCTTTCTGCCCCACTGCCTTCCAAATAGTTCTGTGACAGCAGATACCCAGACTGAAAATGTTTGCCATAATTCATAAGTCAAAGTACTTTCAATCCCAGAATAGAGGAGACTGCATGCAGACTTCATTACACAGTATTCATAACATAAACAAGCCTGCAATTATGTCATAGCAACAAGCACTGTGCTTACATGAAAGTTTGATTCAGGTCTCCAAGAGTGGAAGACCTTTGCATCCAAAATATCACAGCGACCTACTTCTCTGAAAGAGTGCCCTACATAATTTCAGAAATTAGATATGACACCAATATAGTAGGCCATATGGTGCTTTTTGCTGGTGTAGGGTGAACAGTGGGATATTCTTGGGGCCACACAAATGTCTGTCCACTGACTAGGTGAAGTCAGCTCATTATTAGTTGGGGTGAGGTGTGACGTTTGTTTTCCTGATGTTGTGAGGCAACAAATTCAAACTGCCAATTGTTTTAAAAAGGCATTTGCTAATAATATGGGCATGATCCTGAAAGGTTTTAATATTTCTTTTTTTTTTGGACCAGTGCTGTCTGCCTTTAATTGCTGCTGAGAACCTGAGAGGCTGCACCTAAAATTATTTAAACAACTCAGAAGCTACCTTTCAATAATTCGCAGAGAGAGCGTTTCCCAGGGGCAGTTAGACATGTTTAACTCATCTCACCCTGAGCTGCCAGAGCAGGATTATTTATTTTTCTGGTGATGCTTCCCTAGACTGGCTGTAGGAGTTGGTAGATGTGTGTGATGTGTGCTGCTGGTGTCCCACCTACCAACGGGGATGCAGCAGGTGGGGGTGCTGGTGTGGGATATTCCTGAGGGGACAGGAAGGGACAGTGAGAGGAGCTGGCAGAGGACAAGCTGCAAACTCTGCTCCTTGTTGGCAGTGGAGCTACCTGTGGATTTCAGTTGTCAACACATTGGGATGGCAGAGGAGGTTTCAGGACAAAAGGGTGCCTTATTCAGAAATTGGGAGGTTTTGTGATCTGGACTTTTTGAGCAGCGGGTCTATGCTGGATGGTTTTGTCTATGACTAACTTACTGAATTGACGTGAAGTAATATCTCTTCCTGGCATGACATCCACTTGTTATTTATTTATTTACATACATGCATCATCATAGAAATTATATTTGCAACTGAAAAAAAACAAAACAAAACAAAAACAAAAACAACAAAAAAAAAAACCTCAGCCCTTACACCAAAGTTTGTGTGCTTTTCCTCTTACTCTGATGGATTTTTTTTCCTTTCTCTGTATTATTAAAAATAATACCTTTAAAGTCTGTGCAAAGTGAGCTTTTCAGTGATGCTCATTCTGACAGCAAAGCTGTTTTTCGGAGGACTGCCCACATTTCAGGTGTCTGCTGCATAGGTTTTCTGTGTAGACCTCAGCTGAAATACCCACCTAACAAAGTTCCTGCTGAAAGAAGCAGCGCTGCTTTGGGTACACTGAGGCAGCTCAGGCGATGCCACTCGGCCTGTGCACAGGGCAAGGCTTTAAAAAGCAAAGCCCAGTGCATGGGCCATGAAGTGTGCCGTGGGGGTGTCTGGAGTTCCTCCCAAAGGGGGCTGAGCAGGCATGGCAGGCTCCTTCCTTCTTCGTGCTTCCCTGCTGCCAGCCTGCGCGAGCACTGCGGGTGGTTATCGCTCCAGACACGCTGGCATCCCTTCCAGCTTGGTGTGTGTGTTTATTAGGTGGCATCCATGGGGATAATCTCATTTTGGCTTTTAACCATGAGGTAAATGTTCGATGACCTTGGGGCAATCTGTGCTCATACAACGCTGTGTGCTGTCAGCTACTTGATACTGGTGGTGATGGAGCTGCTGGCAGGGGCCCCAAGGTGGGAGCCCTCATTGTTTGGGGGCCGCCGTGTTTGCTGACAGACAGGAGTATCTTTGCCTGCTGCCAGCACAGGAGGCACCTGCTGATTGGAAACTTCTTTTATCACAATGTTTAATTTGCTGTCTCACAGCTTTTGGAGGGAGAAGCCTTTCATCTCTCGAGTTTGGAAAGGAGTGATATGATTATATTAAGCAGATGATGCCTATCTGCAGCTGAAAGGGGGTTGGTTTGGTTTGGTTTGGTGGGTTTTTTTAAGATGGCAGTTGCAGTAAAGTGCAGTGCAAGCGGCTGAACTGCAGACATAAGATGAGTCAGATCTGAATAATTGCACTCCTTTAGAGAGTGCCAGGGCTGTCCTGAAGGTTCCCTCTCTAGAGCTGTCTGGTCTTGCTCGATGCTCCTCTCTGGACCAGCAAGAGAGGCTGAATAACTCTGGTGTAGCTGTCATGAGTAGCACTGTAGGGTGGACTGGTTTGGGTTGGTATTTTGGTTTTGAGGGAAAGCTGCTATTTGCCCTGATGGAGCTTCCTTAGGCTTGTAACCAGAATAAAACCTATGGGACAAATAGCACCTAAGATGTTCCTGCTGCAGTGTTCAACCAGGATCTGTCCTGGTGGTGATTGCCAGCAGATGTCTGCTCTGCATAAAACTTTAGCCCCTGCACTGATCTGATGTAGATTTTGATTATATTTTATAGGAGGGTGGCATGCTTATGCCATTTTGCAAATGTTGTGGTCCTCTTAGACTTGTATCTTCTTGTTGTGTCATAAAATACATGCCCTAAAACTAGTGCCAGAACACTGAACTCTCCTTGAAGAATGTTTTAGGGGTGGACACATAATTTGAGCTGATAACCATGGATGGCTGTGAAGATTAAAATATCCCTGAAGGTTAGAATCTGTCTTATTGATTATACTGGGCAGTGTTCCTGGGTGGCAGCGCCAGTTCGAATGGCATTTGGACACAAATTATTCTTCCCTTAATGTTTTATAAGCAGAGCTGTTTTAAAAAGTGGTGGTTATGTGAGTTGTTGGATTTTGGTTTTGTTTTTCTTTGATACGAGTGAGTTTGTGTTCTCTGTGCTTAGTATTGTGTCTGGAATTCAAACTAGAATAGGAACATAATAAAAGTCATACTCGGTCAATGACTTTCAAGCAAAGAAGGAAGAACTGCTGAAATTTTGAGTGTGGTGGGTTTATTTGGGCTTTTGACGTTTTTTTAACCTGAAACACCAACTTCTCTTATCTATTTCCCTTCTCTGATTCAGGAAGGGAGTACTTCACCCTTCAGTACAAATATATATACCCAAAGTCCCCCGGGTCCTAAAGGGTTTTTACCTATTCCATTTTCTCTTTGCTGTTGCCGGAGGAAATGATTTGGCTGGCTCAACCACTCCTTGTTTTTAGTATTTCCACAGCTGCTGGCCAACTACTTCAGGTTTTTAAGGTTAATTTGACTTCACTCTTCAAGACAACTGGCAGGGATGTGGGAAGGGTGTGGGATGTGGCAAGCAAGTCTGCCAGCTTTCTTAAAGCTGCAATAACAAAACCCAGTATAATCTTGAAGGTCATATTGCAGCTTTTCCTTTGCTGTCATCCAGGAAGATTTTGGGGGCATAAGGGAGCAAACTGTCTCACAAAGATTTGTATTAATTCATGAGAACACCGTTGTGAAGAAATAAATTTATTTTAAGGTTGCTGTGCGTTTATGAGTTTTGTTAATATGGTGTCATCATATGAATAATGTATAGAGGTAGCACATTGTTTCTGACCACCTGTGCACGTGGGTCTGTAGATAATAAAGAGAGAGAAGCTCTCAAACATGCAGTAGGAGAATGCAGTTCATTAAGAAGTCTCTGGGGACAAGTAGCTTTGTGCTTCCAAGTAGCCAGTGCAGTTGCATAGACACAGTGAGATATATAATGAAGATTAAGTGGTTTAGTATTAATTAAACTAAAAGTAAGAGTTATAGATGGTTAAGAGTTACAGAGTTGTAGAACAGTATAGTAGAGTTATAGAAAGTAAGAGTTATAGAAAACAATGGGTTTGGTGCCCTTTGCTCATGGAGAAACCATTTTATCAACTTCAAAGAGTTTAGATTCTGAAGGACTACATTAGAGTGACTAGTTTGAGGATGTAAAAAGGCTGTGGAATTCCATGTATATGGTGTTCATAATATTGACACCAGAGGTGTTACTTGGAATAAACTGTCGCATGCCACATTCAGAAAAGAAGTCAGAACAGAGATCACATCAAAACTTTCATATGCCCATCTGGATAAGCTGAGATACAGGTTTTAACTGAATGATTCACAGACTTTGCTAAGAAAGGAAGCAAAGGTGTCATTAGACCACTGCAGGCAAATTCCTGTAGTGTTCCAGATGTGGGAGATGCTGCCAACATGACCAGGTATAGCCATAACAACTGTGAGATTAGGCACCGAAGAAGTAAAGTTATCTGTGTTACTGTGGAATATCGTTCCATCCTATCCAGTAACTTGCTGTGGCATAGCCCTTTGCTCTAATGTGCAGAAGAAAATAAAACTGGGATGCACTCCTGCCTGGTGGCCAAAGGTCTGAACTATGTTTGTCATTGTTGCCTTATGCAGAACAGTGGGTATTAGTAGCAGCTGAATGTGGTACTGTTAATTATCTGCCTTTGGTTTAATACAGTAAGAGTTTGAATCAGGGGGATTCATGGGTTTACGGGGCAGAACTGATCACTGTAGTTATTCAGCTTGACCTTCCCTGTTAGGAGTTAGGCATTTAGTTTTTCCTGTAAGTTAGCTGAAAACATATTTTTAGAGAGAAATACAATCTTCAAGACTCCACGTGATGGTCAGTACCATGTGGCAGCCTTTCCAGGTTTTAATTACCCACCCTACTAGAGAATTCATTTATAAGCCATGGTAATTTATTTTTTCTAGATAATAAAACCATTGGGGGTGTCTGTCCTTTTAGTAAGTGTTTTTACAGTGCCTAGTACAAAAAGATCTCTGATGGCAGCCTTGGTACCACCAGAATGCACAAATAGCTTGTTAACTGGGAAAAAGTAAACTGTGTTTCTCTTCACTCGGGTAGTCTTAAAGACTATAAGATTACCGAGTTAGGTTCCTCGGTGCAGGGATTTCTTTTTCTTCCCTTATATTTCCCCTCCTTATCTTATAGGCTATATGATGATATTTTCAGTGAGGGATTGAGCATTGTTTTTCACTTCTGCTGTTTTCTGGGGCTGGCACTAAAAATGTTCCCCTTTTTCAATTTGTCAACTGCATTGACAAATTACCCTTTGGCAAAGAATACAGCATGGTAATTTTGGAGTATAACTCTTCTATCAGTCTGGCTTCCTTTATTTCTGCCAAGGGTATTGCTGGGAAACTCAGAGATATGGCTATGTATTTTTGTAAATATGCTAATAAGAATGTTGATCCTTGAAAAAAAAAAAAAAGTGTTTTAGAATAAATTTCCTGATCAGGCAAAGGAATAGTTAAAGTCTGGAGGAAGTATGCAGCATGGCTGCATGTTTGTCTGATTTGGGGCTGCTGAAATATTATCTCATATAGGTTGGGACTAAAAAGGTGTTAGGCTTTTTGAATCAGCTGCCAGTGGCTCTAACAGGCTCTTGGAAAGCCAAGGATTAGTCAGATGGAGGAATGTCTTGGCCAAAACTCTCTTTTCTCTGGCTAAACCCACTCCCTTGGCAGTGATGCATTGTATTCTTATAAAAGCTGCTGTGGAAGCTTGAGGCCAGTGCAAGATTTCATTATGAGTATTGGATCCTCCTGGGACCAGTTAAAGTAGATAGAGAGCTCCTTTTTTCTCTGGTATGTAACGGTGAATGTGGGCCATTTCTAGGACATTCTGTTTCTTTTATGAACCTGCTTCTCCAGATTCCCCTTTTTGTTTATCCAATCAGTACAAATGACTTCTTGACAAGGTTCCCAATTCTTGACAAGGTAAGTGGTTTTGTCTGTCATGCATTATAGCAAAGGACTGATGGCTCCAAACAATAGACATGTTGTTCCCATCTCAAGATGTCAAGTGCAAGCGTCTTTCAGCTGTGATTACTGGCATGCTGTCTTTGGTTCCATCTGAGATCTCTTAATCTTTCCTACAGTTGGGAGGACAGCTCGCAACAAAACATTACCTAGCAACTAAAATGCCTCAGGTTGGTTTGGGGAAAGCAACAGAAGAGTTGTTATTAATCATGCTGAGATGATGCATTGTGGTTCAGAAAAATTGGAAAGGAAAGGCCAGATTAAATATTGACATTTAGTATATTCCAACTGTGTTAGCTTTCACTTTGGCTGACATGAGAATGTATATTCAGTGAAAATGGGAAATAAAAACCCTTGTCTGTGTTCTCCTGGATATAACAAATTGAAATAAACCCCCCAAACAACAGTGATCTGTTACCTGGGGAGGTTGCAGATGTAGCCTTCCAAATCTGAGAGGCTGAAGAGACTTCCATTCTGGTCCTAAGGGCTACAGCAGTTTGACTGTCAAGAATACAGGGTAGATTGTTGTCAGTGGAAACCATTTTATTTTAAATGAAAACTTTGATGAGCTCCCTGTGTTAAAAAATGGTTTTAACAAACATATCATAGTAGTGAAAGACCTGAGACTTAACAGCAGCCTACAATGCGCTCTATTTAAAGAGTAAATTTTGGTGCATTTCCACAAGATGAAAGCCTGACTTTGCTTTAGCCATTTCAGCTCAACTGTGACAGCTTCACAAGGCTGAGTTAGACCTTAATACAGCAGATCTCCGTGATCCTCCTGTCATATGCTGAGTTCCACTAAAGATTCTAGAGAAGGGACGGTGTCATGAGCTGTTATGGAAAATAGGAGTGTAAAATGTGATAGTCTATAACCGTGTAGGAAGTAAATGTGGTCAGCAATGAGGAAGGTACTGTTGTGTGCTGAGGCATTTTGATGTTAAACCACGCTGTTCTGGAACAGTTGGGGAACTTTCCACTTGGCGCTTTCTCTCAGAGGTGGTAATTTGGAACCGATCCGTGCGCTGCGGCGTGGGTAGTGTGAGCAAACAGTGTCACGAGTGGGCACAGGTGGGTGGTTGAAAGCATCATTCACATTTTTTCTTCATATGATCTTCTCTGAGCTGAAGTGGTGCCAAATCAGTCGGGCTGGTTCTACTGAAGCCATTATTTTCCTGGTGGTAGCTCGTCACTGTGTCCATCCTTTGCTACATGGGTTACCTGCAGGTGGTGGGAAAGGGGGAGCACACAGATCTGTGGAAGGACAAGAGGAATTGGAGAAAGGGCTAAAATAATCTAGTATTAATTTCTATCACACCTTTTAAGTTAATTAATTAGTGCAAAAATAATTAATTCAAGGTATAGCTGGCAATGGCCTTTTGAAAATAAGAGCTCCATGCTAACAAAAATTACTGTTTGTTTTTCTACTGATTTCAGAAAACAAATGTCTTTTCTCCATCACCCTAATGAACAACTTTAGGTTTGCTACTTCCAATAAATTAACTTGTTCACCTTCTGGCAAGAGCCTGGTTTTACTGCCTGTATGTGCAAACCTGAAGCCTTTAAGCAGAACAAAAAGAAAAATTATTCCCTGTAGACTTAAAATTGCTGGGGGATGGTACGGGCTTGTGTAAAGTTTTGGAGTGATGCATACAATGTTCTTGTCAGGGTTTTTTTAAACTGTTGCTGTATCCTTGTAAGTAGTTGAAAAAAGCCTTTCCTCTGGTAATAGCCAGAGTTTGTAGGTAATGGCTTGTCAGAAACACTGATGGTTCATAAAGATTAGCTATGTGAAAATGTCTGCAATGCTTTTTCTTGCTTGTCTGCTACCCAGAGGGTACAACAGAGGAACACAAAAGAGGGTACATGATGAGGAAGAAATCAAGGCATTTTTTAAAGAAGTAATAAAATGTAATTCTGAAAGTCCTGGAAATCCACATGGTAGAGACACATGAAGAAGCCTTCTCAAATCTGAATCTTACCCCTGGTTCAGGGGCATCTCAGAGAAACTCTCTAACAAGTTTGTCATCAAGGATATGTGGTGATAGATCAGGTGTAGTAGGATTTTTAAGAAGGGTAGAAAACCATTTTGATTGCTTTCACAAAACCTCAGCATTAAAAAAAACTTATGGCTTTATGTGAAGGAAGTAATTAGGAAATATCTTGTGTTTGGTATTTGAAGTTGCCACAAAGTTAGTTAACAAATTTAGAAACAATTTGAATTTTGGACTTTTTGTGCTAACGTCAGTGGGAATTGAATGATGTCTTGATGCTCTGAAAGGCAACAGGCCAATCTCAATACAAGTTTTCTCATGGATCTCTGCACTTCTATGTAGTCTGACCTGCTGGTGCAAAATTGATCTTGAAGATGGACTGAGAAGCTAAACTGCACAGGAGTGTGAACCACAGAAAAGGTGAGGTGTAAGCTTGCTGAGAAAAAGAGTTTACAGCTAATTCAATCTTGTCAAAAATTTCTACCACACTTGGTAAATAATTTTTTAGGGAAGTGTTCCAGTATTTCAATTTTTAAGTTGTCAAAACATTTCATTTCAGAATTTTTTAAGTTTTAAATTTTACACATTTTTTACAAGACAACATATGTTGGAAAAAAATTAAATACTAAATTAAAAAAAAAGAGCTTTTCTTTGTTTGTTATTTACTTAATTCACTATCTTCAGCTGCCTGATTTCTGTTTCAGTTGAAGGAAGCTAAATATTTTTTTGTAGTCCCATGGTTATGATGCACAGTTAGAACATGGCAAATAAGAAGCTTCACAGGAAAGATCCCATCCACCTGGTCTTCAGTGATTTCGATTTAGGAAAGCCATGTTAAAGGCTCTTTTATTTCCTCCTCTTTTATCTTCTTCCTGCACTGCTACTCTAACAGGTTGGGGGAGGAAGGAAGTTTGGCAGCCAGCAGGAATAAGAGTACTTGTCACCACTTTGAGGGGGTTTGGGAGAATTTCTTCAGCAGATTGAAGGGGAGAGTGCAAAGTTCACATCAACCTGGAGGTATGAGTGAGATTTGTTGAGTGGTAGATGCCCTTAGTACATCCTGTTGTCAAAATCCTCTTGATTCTAGTTTGGGGGGGGGGGTTTGATTGGGTGGTGGTGGTTTTTTTTGGAGTGGGGTTTGTTGTTGTTGTGGTGGTTTTTTTGTTTTGTTTTGTTTGTTTTGTTTTGTTGTTGTTGTTGTTGTTTTTTGATAAATTAAATTCTCCTTGCACCCCTGTGGTATCTACAACTCCCAGTTATCAAAACCTTTGCTCAGTAAAGTTGCCTGATCTCCAGCTGTGGAGCTCTGCTGTGAGTTCCCATGTAGTTGCCAAAGAAGAGACCCTTTTGTTTTTCCTACATCCTAAAGGTACCCTGCTGTCTGCCACCTCATCTGATTGTCACAGCTACCCCAGTGATCACAGAGACCTGGCCACCTGCTTGCACCCACAAAGTGTCATGGAGAATGGAGCATTCCCACCAGTCTGCCCTGCTCCCTTTCCAGGCAGGACACCCTGGAGCAGGGTTTTGTCTCAAACTTGGCCTGTTCATGGAGAGTGTTAACTCTCTGCAGAGCTGGGTTCTGTCTGGGACACTCCTTTTCCCACCTCTTTCTCTTTGTTTTTTACAAAGCTGCTATCATTTTATTAAATGAATTCAGAAACACTCATAGAAACATGCTGGGCATCCTTGGGAAGGCCAAGTGTTGCAAGAGGAATCTTGTCAGAGTTGTGTCTTCTTTTTATCTTGTCAGGGGAGTTTGTCTCAAGTGTAGGAACTGAAAGTGGGTAAGTCTCTGCTAAGAACCTCTCGAGGGAGCTTTCATACAGAAGGAGAGAATGAGGGATTTCAGGGCATAAGACTGAGGTATCATCAACCTGTCAGGGTACTGGCACTCAAAAGCAGCTCTCCTTGATTACTGTCTATCAGTGACATCATGGCTTAAAACTGGAGTTGCTGAAAATAATTCCAGTATTTTAAAATGAAGTTGTCCCTTATAAACATGCTACCTTGAGGGACCTAGAGATGAGAACCTGTTTTGTTGGGTTTTTGGCAGCAAATAGAAGCAGGCGAGGACGTGTGTTAGCACTTTGGTGTACAGTGCAATCTGGTAATGTCCAAAACTTGGATACCATTACTGTTTTGCAGCCAGCATATCCAGCCTTTTTCTAAACAGACACATTCTTCTGCTACAAAATATAGAAAATTTATTTTAATATGTCAACTGTCAAATCTGTGCTGGTCTTTTTTTTGCCAGGGCATGGCCTTAGTTGAATATGCAATATGAAAACATATTCCTATCAGGAAAAGCAGTTTGCAGGGCACATCTATTACCTTTGTCTTGTCAGCTCAAGTAGCTGAGGTTTGCTGGGCAAAGAGTCCTGCCCCAGTACCACCAAGCCTGCAGATTTTATTTTAGCTATTCTTCATAGTGAGGGGAGATGTTTTCCCTTTCAAGCTGGATTTCTGTACCTGCCCATCCCTAATACTGAAAATGGGCTTCTTTCTTCATGCTCTGGCTTGTAGACAGCTTGGGAATAGTCACCACATTCTTGCCAAACAGAGTCACGTTTCTTTCTAGTTCCGACAAAGGTCCCTGGTTCATTCTCTGTCTCAGGTTTGTCAGATATCTCTGGTATCCCGTGCACGTGAGAGGAAAGAGCACATGCCTTGCCTTGGTCAGACACTTTCTGTAAGTTTCCTCCGTTTCAGTTCTTGCTGTTTGCCACAAAGAGTTGTCTGGAGGAAATGGTGACACTTTCTGCCTCTCCTCTTAATGCAAATTTTAGTCTTTCTTTACATAAAATGTTCCTTTCATGTTTTAAAATTGCTGGCAGTGATGAACCAGAAACAAATTTGTAATATAAGTGTGATGCCTGAGCACTTTCTTCAGCAGAAGCTACAAAAAACTTGTTTGAAATACATGTATATACTAAAAGTGAGTCTGTATTGTATCTGCCCTAGATTGGCTGAACCCCACAGAAGCAAATATATTATTCTTATCTGGTAGAGCATGTATTTTAAATTAAATCTGGTGCAAGGAGTGGTTATGGTGGAACCAAATGGAACAGCATGGTTTGAAAGGAGAACATGTCCTGAAGCACAAGGGAATGGAGGAAAGAACTGGAGTGCTGTTTTCAGTGTGTGGATACTGATCACAAGTGGTAACAGATTTTAAACTGAAATATTTGTCTGTATACACGTATCAAAGGTAAAATAATGAACTCAAACATGTCCTCACCCTCTTTGATGTTACATGATTTAAAATATGTGCTGACATTCAAGACACGAAAGGTGGGACAAGGACAAAATGTACTTTCAATGCAATAGGTTTGCTAGCAGTTACCAAATATTTTGGTCAGTTTTAATACTAAGAAGATTGTTTTAAAGACAGTAAGCTTCTGAATGGAAGAAAATAATCACGTTTGATTTTACCCCAAATTCATATAATTGTGCACAACAATTAATATAAATATAAATGAGTGTTTTGAAAGGCGGGATGCAAACATCTGCATGGTGGGTCTGAACTGGGGACTTGCAGATGGCTTCTGACCAGGGAACTGGTCACAATGGGAGTGTGTCCCACAGCTGGGGCTGACAGACCCCTTAGAGGAGAGGGCTGTTCTGCCTGAGTTCCGTGCTGCCACAGTCTCTCCTGACTGGAACAAGTTTGTGTGGAACTGTCTTGGAGTGTGGTAGCTTCAAAAGTGTGATCGTGCCCCTTATGTTGAGAAACCAGATTTTAAATTGATACGGAGAGTTTTAGGTGGTTGGAATCTGCTCTGGAGAGACCTCATGAAAAGGGAGGAAAATACCTGTTTGTATTTATATTTGAGGCTTTCACAATTGAATAAAGGCAACATTAAGACTTTGAATACTTTTATAGTTGCCGAAATCAAATTTTTGCCCTTGTCTCTGTTTCTAAGCAAATATGAATCTATAACAAGCACTGTTGTATCCTCAGGATATTGTTTTCAAGTAGATTGTAGAGCTGAAAAGCAAATGATCTAGAAATGGAAAATGTGGTATAATGGGCAGAATTTGGGGGATTTTTTTTTTTTTTAAGGCACAGATAGTTGGTTTTGGTCTAACTGATAGTGAAATGAGAGCATGATTAAGGCAAAGAATGAGTCACTTTGGGCAATTCTTAGTTAGCAACCCTCTGCTCAGACCATAAATTGATGTTCTCTTTTATCATGAAGCCTTTCCCCCACAACTCTTTGCTCATTTTGGAGCCACCATGTTGTGGATAATTCATTCATGTTGTTGGTCCTGCAGAATTTTTCCACTTCTCTCTTGCTTCTGCTTGCAGGCTTTCATGCTCCTGTTACTTCAAACATCTCTTAAGTTTGTGAAGCTCTGGGACAGACAGACTGACCCTTACTTCTCTTTTATGTTTTCACTTTATTCTTTCAAGATCTTTGCTTGGGAAGAGAGCAAAGAGGGTGGAAAGATCTCTCTGCCTATTTGCTGGGGAGTGTTTTGTGAGAAGTTTTGTTTGATGGAGGTTTTGTTCATGTTTGACAGTTTGAGAGAAGAGCTGGCTGTGTCAATATGCAGGTAGAACAGAAGCACTTGTAGATGACCACAGTATTGCAGTACTGAATGGAAGGTGGGTTCTATGGTACAATAAGGAGTGTGCTGTGAGTGGAAAAGGGCATCTAATACTACTTAAATGGACTAGAGGAGATAATTGAGCAGACAAATGCCTGGTCCTTCATAAAGAAGCTGAAAGGACAAAGTGTTCAGCAGTGAGTGTGGGGAGGAGTGTGAGGGGGGAGAACAGTGCTGCAGCATGAAGGCTGCCTCACCTGGAGCCCTGTGCCCCCTCCATCCTCAGCATTAGCAGGTAAACTCATGCATATTCATATCAATAGAAATAATAACAATAATGAAAATTGGTAGCAAAATCAAATTAATGTGGTCTCCTGCAGCAGAAATATTTACCCGATGTGTCCTGCCAGTTACAGAGATTGGCATTAAACCTAGACATTACCTCATCTTCCTGGGCAGACAGCCTATTTCTATGCTAAGCAAGTCTGCAGGAGTGAACAACTGAATACCTGCCTGATTAGCTGTGCAGCAGCAGATCCTGGTTAGAAGCGATTTCCCTCAGTGCTTTCTCTCCCTTTTGCTCACACGCCTGCTCTCTGCAAGGTTTGTCACCGTGCCTTATCAAGAGTTGTTTTTCATCTTGAAGGGCACGTTGCAGGGGAGATTGGCCAGACAGGTGGGCTAGTATAAATGCTGAATCAAATCAGAAAGGTCAAGAAGAACAGAAGGAAGAAAGTGTGTGTGTATATGTGTGTATCTGCCTCCCTGTCTCTGCATGTGTCGGTGCCAGCTAGGTAAAACTGGATTAATGAGGAAGGGAAAGATAAGTGCTAAGAGGATTGTACTATAAAAGGAGATTTTGGGGTTTTGAGAATAGATGAGGGTTTCTTTATGAAAACTTTAATTGGCTACCTTAGATCATTTCTTTAGCTTTGTTCCTGGGTGGTAAATCATAAGTTTCCTGCTGAGTGTAAAATCATAGCATAATTATGATAGTTGGCCTGTGTAGAAGTGTCTTTTATCACAGACTCCCAGCATGCTGTATATTCCTTAAAAAATTAAGCCTCATAATGTATTTCAGACAAGTAGTCTGACAAGTAGTAATAAAAATAGTAATAGGAAAAAACAAAGTGGAGGAAAAAAAAATCCTCCAGCAAAAACAACAGTTGCTTTTGTTGCAACACCTTTAAAAGAGCATCATACTCTTGCATCCACCTGCTTGGCTACCGCTACTCTTTTTTCCATAGCAAGGTTCAAGGACTCCAGGATACACTGTTACTGATTTGTCAAAGTCCTCACAGTAATGCCTTTGTGAATTCAAGAGCTGCAGATGTCCATAGGTCACTTTCCCTTGGCGTTGGCATGCCAGTATTTTCCCATGTACTCATGTATTTCCATTTCAAACCTGCATGAAGCTGGACACCCCGCTACCTTTGGGCTTTTTCTTGACTTGGCTCCATTGCTTGCATTATCAAGAAGACATGCAGCAAAGTCACAGTGAAATGAAGCCTCTTGTTCTTCTGGTTTGATGTTCATAAATCTGAAGTCATTCCGCACAAGGGTAGTATTTATACGATAGATTTCCTATCTGTTTTGATCAGTGGATGTATTTCTAAATGTCAGTACACTCAGCTGTTGAAAACAATGAAGAACTTAGCTAATGGAGAAAAGGTTTGGGCTGATTGGTCTCTTCCACCTTCTTCTGTTCTGCCAGAACAGATGTGGCTTCTACTGGAGCTACTCTATTGGGTGGCCAGACTCTGAAAGTCACTTTTCTCTTCACACTTCACACTTACTGGTTCTAATTCTGAGAAAGTGTGTGCATCAACATGCATCACTCTCCTGGAAATGGCATGGGGACTGGAGATGTACAGTCCAGGACCAGTAGACCCATATAATGGCTGAGTTATTTTTCAGGAGGGGAGTTTTCTGTTGGTAAACAGCAGCAAGTTGCTGTGTCCTGAGTGTATTAAAGGAGGAGAAAAACCTTTTAAAGAAAAAAAAAATCCTTTGTCTTTCAGCTGCAGGGTTAAAGACACTACAAAAACACAAATTGGTACATTGGTTCTCCACTCTAGTTATTGGTAGAGCTGAATGTTTTTATTTGTAATGCTGTCATTTTGGTTAAGCAGAGCTTAAGATTTCCATCAGAAATGTTAAAGAAAGCTCACAAAAGGAATAGGGAACCAAATGTTCAACCTTGGTTATGAAAATTTTGTTATAATTTTCATTAACTACCTTGAGACAATAGCACCATCTTATAGTGAGGGTGTAAGAGGCAGCAGTGTAATAGACATGCCATCAGCAAAAGAGGAGCTGTGCCCTGACATTCCTCAAGAGAACAGTGGGAGGTTATAACCCTCTGGAGCAGAGAAGGAAAAAGATGTTTGCTTGATCTCAGTAAATTATGTCAAAGCTCTGCATTTCACCAAAGTATCTGAGGGAGGTCTCTGACCTAATTGTTTTTTCTTTCCTCTGCAATATAAAAGATAATCAGTCTATCATTCCTGTATTTCCGATACTTCATGGTCTAACAAAGGGCACTCTCCTTTTACAAGTGATTTGAACTAGTTTGATGTAGTCAGAAGTGAACAATTGAACAATTGAACATGTTTCAGACGGGCTATTGAAGTGGTAAAAGATTGGCAAGTCAGATTGTCCTCTCTATGAAAGTACCAGCAGACTGCAAAGATATTTCTGGATGTAAGTTTGTACCTAAATTATAAAAGTAATTTGGCTTCTTGATTTAAGAATTAAATTTTCCATAGCATTGGGGCCAGCTGGTTTGTTGGAAGATTGAGCTGCCTAAGTTTTCAGAATATACAAGCATTATCCAGTCAGATGGGAGAAGCACTTGTACTCTAAACACGAGTTTGAAGGCGTCATCTCCATAACCCTTGTGCCTGCAGGCAGGAATGACTAACAGAAGACGAAAAAAGTAGCTTATTTCTGAAATAAAGTGGCATTTTCCATTCTGTCATCTGCAGATGAGAAGAATGGACATTGAGTTATGACACTGCTCTCTGAATCTTTCTCAGGGGAAAACAGAGGCGGAACATAATCTTCGGGTTTTTTTAAAAATATTTCCTCACTTAAAGCAAAAGAAGGAACAGGATGGCTTAAGATGTGACAGAAAATTTTATGTTATTTCAGTAGTGATGTATAGTGCCAGCACAACCTGTGCTGCTTTTTGGCCAGTGATCGTCCAAAAGTGAACAAGTTTTTTTTTCAGTATATTCCAAATGAAAGTTTTCAATTTCAGNAATTGTCCAAAAGTGAACAAATGTATGTAAAAAGTGAACAAATGTATGTATTTTTCAGTATGTTCCAAATGAAAGTTTTCAATTTCAGGGCTCAGACAAAAAAAAAGTGTAAGGCACTGGTTACAATTTCTTTTTGACATGCACTTTTGCTTCTACTCAAAAATAAAATGCATGTAGAATTTGTCCTGTGGCCTATCTTTTGACCTGACCATTTACATCTTCATCTAAACTGGACATGTAGCAGGTTGCCCACAACATGGTGTGGTTATCAGCAATCTCTGCCTGCGTCAATATGACAAAACAGGGCTGGCACTGTATAAGTTACTTCCTCTTAAGTATATATCCTTTGTGGCCATGGACTCCTAGATTCAATGACTAAATGGTGGCACCTTTGCATTAAGTAGATGTATCCTTTCACCTGATGATTAGAAACTCATGAGCCTCCACCCCCACCCTGAACTGTGATCTCTCTATGTTTTATTGACTGAAATGTTTTCTTTTATTTTACCACTTCCTTACAAACCCTCTCTATGTAGTGATATTTACCCTGGGACATCATGCCATTAAAATGTAACAGCTATCCTGTTTTACTATCCTGTTACCTTAATAAATAGGTAATATCTATACAATCTATACAATCTATACAATCTATCAATGAATAAATAAGAAACAAATAAATAAAATACAGAGCTTGTTTTTTTTTTTAATAGCAGTATCATTAGCAGCTGTCAAATGGATATGCAATGTAGCTTTAATTTCTTCTATTATTGTTTTCATCCACTTATCAGCATTTCAGGTCATACCCTCCTTTGGATATTGATAATCTGATTTTGCCAGCTCCTTATTGTTTTAGTGATAAAACTGCAACTCCAAATAAACAAAGTCGTTTGGCCCATTACACCAGAAAAAACTAACAAACCAAACTAAAGAGTCCTTCATGCCTTTTGTAAGAGAAGAGGTTTTTGTGTAAGGTTGAATAGCAGGAATTTAAATACTGTCATGTGTTTTGCAGACAGAAGTGGAATAGGCAGAGCTCAGATGTGAGAAGAGCCTGTTGACTCTTTGTTTACCATACTCCATCAGTGGCATCCAGATCTCTGGGAGGGCTGCATGGGAAGAGAGTGTCCTCAACATCCTGAATTTTCAGCTGATTCCCAGCTGCTGTGGTCCTGGTGTTTGCGGTGGGAGGGTGCAGTCTGTGCTCAGCAGTGTTATCTGTGGTCCAGCACAGACAGGGAGCAAGTGTCAGGAGGCTCCTGCAGCTGCATAGAGAGATGCTCAGCTGCTCTCCTGGGGGACAGGGAAACTGAGCACTCATCTCCACTGAGCCAGGAGCTCTGGCCGACTTTCATTCTTCACAATGCTCAAACTGCCTTTTTAACAGTGCTGTGTTTACCAGATACTGCTAAGCTCTGGATATTTTCTTCTGATAATGTTCCAGAAACATTACTTAATTTGCTTAAAAGTAAATTAAAATTGTATACTAAGCCCACTGCAAAACATTTTTTCTCTGTTTTAAATTCCCAAAGAAATAAGAATTTGGTGACAGTCTGTGGACCCTGTGTTCCTATGTACACACGTGCGTGTATGCATATGTAGACATTAATTTACCTGTTTGTTTGCCTGCTTCACACCCTTCACAACTATTTTGGAACCAATAATTCCCTGAAAGAGGAGCAGGTCTCAGAGATGGAATGGTTTCTTCAGAAGTGAGAAGCAGATGAAAGACAGTCCTTGCTAGTAAGCCCATTGAATGAAAAGCTGCAGGAAGAGCCCCATGCCCAGTCAGCACCAGCATGTGGGCGAGAAGGGGATGCCATGGATGCTCCAGCTACTGGAAGAACTCTTGTTTAGTGCTTGTGTCTTACTGAACTGGAGAGCTCTGAGTCAAATCAGATGTCATTAGTTCAGCTGTTCACAGACTGGTGTGATTTTAACATCTCTTTTGAAGAACACATAGGGTGATTGAATGCTGCCATGTTTGTGTCTTCAGAGCTGCACGTTCTCCGATAGAAAGGAGTTTGAGTAACAGCCTACATGCCTTGCCTGCACTTTTCATCAGAGCTCTTCAGAAAGGCACAACTGCTCCTGCCTGCAAAAGCTCGAAGGTGCTTCCCCTTCCATATCCATTTATTCTTGTATTTGTGAATCAGCCAGGAAAGGAACTCGCCAAGCTGTATCAGTTGTCAAGGGGCATGTTGTGGTCACCTTTGCTGCAGGAGCTAGACTTGGACCTCAGATTTCTTTAACATAATCTAAAAAGCCTTCAAGGTGACAATTCATTTTAGTTATTACCAATTAAAGATGGATTTGAATTGGCAATTTAGGAGCAAAAAACTGTGTTCTGGCCACTATGGGTTTGGGGGCAGAAGGAAGGGGGAGTGATATGAGAGTCCAGGGGTCCTTTTTTCTTACTAACATACTTCAGATGTAGTTCTGATTAACTGATTTTCAATTCACAACATCTATTGTAGATTTTCCTTTTTGTTCCCATTTCTGTATCTTGTTAAAAACAGAGATTGGATTTTTAAGTATCTCAGATACTGAAGGACAGTAGGTTAAAGTTTTATTAGTGGGTTTTTTTTCTTAAGCTTTAAAAATTGGCAGAAAGGATGGCTAAATAAATTATATTATGGTAGCGAAACCAGAGTTTAATTGAAATGGTTTTGCAATATCCTATGTACTTAGATGTTCTGAAGAGGCAACAAAAATATATAGTAAGTGCTTTAGCTTTTACTAATCATTAAGATGGTGGTGCTATTAGTAAGAATTTATGGGGGTTTAGGGCCTGTTTTTCTTTTTAGTTGCCATATTAGAGAATTCTGAAAGCCCAGTTTAGTTACTGAAACAGGAGTTAGCCTTGGCCATAACCAAAGATGGGCAGTATTTTTCAAAAGTGGTAAAAATATGATACGAAAGAAAATGCATCACCCCTAGGGAACTTTCCTCTGCTAGTGGGCTGCCCAAAATTTTGGTTTTATTTTTCTCAGACTTCTTTCAAGTCTGTTGATTCATTACATTATTTAGTCTATATTTTCTGATCTTTCAAGATGCCATGGTAGGTACCATGAGAGATGCTTAAAAATAGTATAAATTGAATTAAGAGGTGAATGTTGAGTAGGAGGTTAGTAAGGAGAAGAACATAGTTTTCATAAAGTTTTCTGATCTATGGAAAATTATTAAGTAATAATTTTCAGAATCTTAAAAGTGTTCATAGATCTCACTCTACTCACAGTGTGTATCTGTCCCCATGTACACACAGCTGTGTGTGGGATGCCCTCTACTACCCTTGCTCAAATAAAACACTGCTTACAAAAAGATTTAATGAATTCCCCAAAGACCAGGGTCATGCAGTTTAGCATCAGTGGAAGATGAAGCTGCTTCCTGTAGTAATTTTTTTCTGGATTGTGCAGTATTTGAGAGTAGGTAAGAGAGCTTGTGTGATGCTAGGAATGTAGTAAAAAAGGCAGATGAGAATAGATGCATCTATGTGCTTGTATTTTGATGGTCATACAAACCTTACACTTGGTGTATCTTGAATAAGAGTCACTTCCAGCCTTCTGAGGTTTTTTGGATCTCATGCCAAGAGCTTTTATGCGCTGTGAACTTGTGCAAATCACTGCTCTTTGAATGAGTAACAGAGCAGATATACAGACAAATGATAATGTGTTGAATGTGGCTGTTTAACAAGTTTAATTGAAACATCTTATCTTGAAGCTCTTAATATAATTCACAAATAGCAATTTAACTGCCATGAAAACACTTAAAGTGGGGTTGACATCACTTCACCCCCCTTTTTTAAATGGCAGATGGAGTGATACATAAGGTGGTTGCGTTTTCCTGTGTTCTGGAGGTAATCATCATTAAAGTTGGACTCCAGAGCTTTTAACTCTAAAACCATTAAAAAATTACTGTTAGACCACTGGTAATGCATGCACTTACTTGATTCAGCTGTGAACACTGAATTATATGTTCATACATGTTATGTAATGTTGAAATCCAGTTACATAAACCTTTAATGCGTGAATAGGGGAAGATTGCATAGAGGGAAAGGTGAAATGTCACATCACATTGGCCTGCTCCTTTCCAACCTGACTTTTGGCTTGGCACATCTACTTAACTGAAGGGCCACATCTTAAATTTACTCTCAAAATGTCTGTTCTCCACTTTATACAAAGACAGTGGTGTGTGATCATACATATGAAATTAAAAATGTGTGGCTGGATATGCAATTGGGTTCACACTGCCTTCACTTCAGTAGTTTCAGGTCTGAATACCAGATCTTATGACTCCTCTGATGCTGTCTGGAAGTGAAAAAAGTCTCCTGGAAAAAAAAAAAATCCCAAACAAAATATCCACTCAAGTGCAATTGGAAAAAGCCTCATGTTGGGGAGGGACAAAACCCCGAAAGACAAACACTCTGCTTCTGAAAACAGAAAACTGGTGCCATTACTGTAGAGGCAAAGTTGGGACTGTAGCCCCATGTTTATGTATGTGATGTTTTTAGTGCATGGCTCTTTAGAGCACCCTGTGTCTTGCAAATGCTTTTCTTCAGTTTGTTAAATGTATTTTAGGCTCTGAAGGTCTCAGGCACAGGGAAGCAGGGAGTAGAGAGGAATCACTGTAACAGGTATTAACATTTGCACCTTTTTTTTTGCTCGAAGCTGAACATGGAGACCTTACAAATCACTGATTCCAGAAAGGAAAAAACATTCATGCTAGCAAAAGTGCAATAAAATTTGATGACTAAAGCAGTAAAATGGTGAATTATTTTTATTGCTGAATTTCCAGGGAAGGACTGAAGCTGTTTAGCAGACCTTTGTATCCTATGTCTTTTCTTTTTTATTTGCTTATCAAAGCGATACTGCACAAAAATGATGTCACTTGGGCACAGTGTCACACGTACTAGTCTGCAGTCCCCCATGGAAACTTTGATGCGTCATTTCGCTCACTATGCTGCAGTCTCTGCCATCACTCCATGCTGGGCAAGAAGCACCTTAGCACTGAAAGCAATCCAGGAGGCATTGGGAATGGTGGAGACGATTTCAGGTGCTTTTGCTGCTGACTGGAGGCACTTCCCTTCTCAGAAGGAAAGGGAACAGAGTGCCTTAGAAATTTTGTTGTCAGATTTTGTAGTTCTACCAGGTTTTGAGTCATAGTAAGGCATGTGACTTTAGAGGGGTTCACATCATTGGTAAGGATCATGCTGCCTGACGTCCAGAGGTGTGGCATGTGCACCAGAGATTAGTAAAGCAGGAGAGAGAGGGTAAGATGTGAGTCTATAAACAGCAGATAAGACTAAACATTTCTTCTGAGATTTTCTAGCTTGAAATGTTTCTCCACATAAATAAACAGTGTCTGTCTGTTCTTGATTTTGCTTTTCAATTATTGGCTAATTTATTTACTGAGAAGATGATAGTAAAAACAGTCATCAAAATGAAGTTTTGAAATCACCTGATGGTGGTACTGATATACATCAATGTTATATATACAGAAGAACGTCTCAGACTGTATTAAGTCCTTCAAAAGGAGCCAGCAGCTGATAACCCCTCCTGAGTCACTGCAGGGGTAGTGCCAGTGCCTTGCTGGTCTTTTCTGAGATCAGACATTTCCTGTAAGGACTGATGATGAGGCAGCTGTGGATGGCTGGTGGTTGGTATCTAATGTCGTGGTTAATATCTCTTTGCCAGAGAAGTGTTTGATGCCAGTTCAGGATCATCAGCTTCTTCAGAAGCAACATATGTAGGTACCAGCAGGCTGATGGGAACATGCTTAGTTCCTATGCATTTGAAATTCCTGCTGAGTTCCAGGCACTTGCAAATCTAAATCAATACACAATATAATATGGATGAGTTGTTTAGAAATATATTTGTTGAGATTCTTTGGAAATGTTCTTCATACTTGAAACCTTAAAGATACAAGTTCCTGTTAGCAAATCAAGGGCTGAAACTCTTCATTATAATGTTGGAAACAAATCTGAGAAAAGAGAAATTGAATAAATTGCATCAGGAACAATTCAGTAACTACTGGTTAAGACCTTTCAGGTATAAGTTAGCTGGGGAAGCTGAGAAGCAGTTCAGCATGGAGGTCCCTTCCAGGGCACTCTTTTTCCTGGAGTAGCAGGCAGCTTCTGGTTATTGCCAAGTAGAAGTGAAACATCAAGCAATCTCCTGACCTTCATCAAACCTCCCATGTAACTTGCTGCACTGCAGCTTTGTTCAGATGGCGCCTGTTAGTAAGCAAATGAAATGTTTGGTATTAAGTTGGGGCATGCAAAACGTTTCTTGGAATGTTGATTTCCTGTTTTTGGTTTCCACTGCTACCTAAGAAGGTAATTGTAGTGTTACCCTGCATGATAAACTTTGTTTTTTTTTAAAAAAAAACCTTGTGGCTTTCATACAGTGTCATACAGAGCATTTATATTAAAAATGGGTATTCTAAGAAAGTATGAGGGAGTGGCGACTGCAGCATCTTTGCCTCCACCTTTAATTCTCAGATGGAGCCTTTGGGAAGGGGAAGCTCCATACTGAGAATGAATGCAAATAATTGGCATATTTTTTTTCTGTCACCTAAAACAGTAGTTACCGAGGTATTTATCTGGTTAACACTTTACCATCTCTTAATTATATATTGTATTCAGCCTCAGCTTTTTAAAAGAAGGGGAAGTGGGATAGCCTCAAAGAGTTTTTTGACCGCTTTTGTGATTTCCTTCTTGACATGCCCTCTTTCTATAAAGAATTTCATGAATTTAGTTTGAATGAAGTAGCTTTACCACCTTCCACCCTCCATAACAGTTTATTGAGATTATTACATTTTCTGTAGGGAATTTTGGAGGAGAAAGGGGTAGGGTAAATGGCATCCCTAGAGAACAGAGTTAAGGTGTTCCTGTTCTGTCAGCTATGCATCTTTACAGTCTTTAAACATACAGATTTCATGTCAAGCTTGATCTCTGAATTTTTCTGCTTCCTAAAGTTGCTTCTTTTTACAGTGCCTTAGAAGAATTATTTTTTTTGTTTCCTTCTCCTAAACTGTAATTATGTTTTCTCAGCCATAACTCTAAGTCAAATGTCTTCCTTTTGTTTGGAGAATGGTGCTGTATTAGAAATGCATCTGATGTACATATTATGAAAGCTAAATGGTAGAGAGAGGAAGAGGGGCAAAGTGTGTGTGTGTATGTCATTACAATAATTTACAAAATGCTCTTCTTTGAAAGTCTAAACCTTATTCAAATGTAAGTTGTGTAACCTTCTTTTGATTTTTTTCAAGATCTTATCCTGTACGCTTTCTATTGTACAAATAGAAACTCCCAAAAGAAGTCTAAAGTAGCTTTGTGTGTGTGTATTAATAATTTTTCTTCCATTTAAACAAGCTCTCTTTACAAATTAGAAGTGCCCAGTACATTGTATTAGATCACTGAGAAGCAAGGCAGTCCTTGCTTGGTATTAGAGAGAAAAAAAAACCAAAACAACAAAACACCAAACAAACAGAAAAAGTTTTTATTAAAGCCACATCTTGGGTTTGGGTTGCTTAGCAGATAAAACTGCTGCTGGTGATATATGGAGACCTGTTAAGGAGGAAAGGAGCACAGATCTGTGTTACCTGTCCATGGGCTGTTGAACCTTTTGATTTAGCAGCCACAGCTGAATTATGTCTGGTGCAATACATGCTTATATCCTAATGTGTCTGTCTTTTCTGTAAGGGTAGTGCTGTCTGGTTTTGGAACTAGAAAAAGGACAAAATATATAAAAGCTTGCAGTTTCATGTTTTTAATCCTGCTTTTAATATTTTCCCAGGCATCTACTTGCTTTGTATTGAATTTAAACTACTTGGATTTTTATTTTGTTATTAATCTCTGTATATTTCTTTCAGGGATTTTTGCTGTTGCACTGCAATGTAGTTGCAGCACCACAAAATCCAGTTATTTCTGTTGATATATTTTTTGTCTGTGTAATGCATTACATTTTTATATTTGTTCATCTTTCCTGTTCTCACAGCTACCTATACTGGGCTCTGCTCAGATGTATCTTGGAGATTTGTTCTATGGTGGTTACTCTTGATGCCATCCTCACGAAATCTTAGGATATGGGTATTTTTAGGCAGCATGGTGGAGACAGAGTATAAGCTGTGGTTTACATACTTCATCTCTCTTTAGCTGAGAGAGGATGTTTTGATTTTTTCTTTCTGCTGCCTGTTAAAGCAAATTTGAGGCTTGTCTGTGTCTCAAGGCTGGACAAATAAGTAGGGAGCTGTAAATGTTTTTCTAACCCTCCTCCCTGCTGAACCAAGCAGAAATTTTATAGCAAAGAGAACCATTATTTTGAATAGTGAGGTTAATTGTACTTCATCATCCATTACCTAATCAGGGCATGCTTTATTTGGTTCACTTTAAGTTATCATTCAGATTTGGTTAACCCAGGAATGCAGAATAGTGACATCAAATATTTGGTTAATTTGAATATCTTATGATTCAGCAAACCAACCTCTAAATATCAATAACAGAATGTTGGAGTGGCTGCAGCATCCTTTTGGCATCGTATAATTTTTATAGACTTGATTGTTCATATTATTGCTTTTTTTTGGTATAGTTCTCCTCACTTGCTCCCAGGAGAAATTTCAAGTGAAACAGTAGTGTGAGCAATATTTTCAAGTACTTCAAATGGTAGAGAAATAGAACTATTGCACAAAAAGATTTTTTTTAATTTGTATATCCAGAAGAAAAGCATACTCACAGTTAAATAGCAGTGTATATCCTTCAAGAGTTTTGAAAAGTTCTTTCACTCCACACAGTCAAAAGCCCTTTTGGTAATCAGCAACTCTTCCATGATGTGGAACAGATCCCCTACTTCCTCTGCCAAAGAAGACATTATTTTACATTTACATTATTTACTTTCTTGCAGTTAATGTGGTATTAAAGCCTTCTCTTGTGCTTCACAGTGCTCAAATACAGACTGGGTTATAAAATTGGATGATCATTCTTGCAGTGATTAGTCTACTTGAATTCTTGCATTGTGTCCCTTATCCTTGGCACCTGATTGCCTGTCTGAGTGTCTCTGCCCATCAAAGATCTGATATTTTAATGAGATGGATTGCAGAAGTTTATTTTGCTCTGTTTGCTGAAATGCTGCCTGTTAGATTGGACCTACGTGGTCTTGGTGGGCTGTGCAGTACTTAGGTGGCATCCCATCATCACCTGGCCCCTTGCCAGTCCTGGAGGACGTGATAACTTTGCTGGTTCTCATCTTGTAAAAGACTTTGCACTTCGTTGGTAATAGCTGCTATGTCAGGCCCATTCTGGCAGATCTGCTGGCAGATTAATTCTCATTGGATGTGTATGATTTTGGGGGCAAAAAAACCCCCTTGTCAAGTGCTTACTGTATGAAGAATTTCAGCAAATAATTTCTCATCTTCAAGTGAAATACTTTAGTTGGCCTAGTGTGGTTTGTGCTGAGCCAATGATAATTTTTTTGCTTGCTCCTCACACTATCTTTTCTTAGTGTAAATTAGAACTTTTTGGCAAAAGGATAGATTAATACTTAGTCCTTGCAGAGCGCTACAGCAGTGTACTTGACATCTGTCTTTTTTAACATTAAATGCTTTCTGGATGTCTTTTTTCTGGAAGTATTTTTCAAGTTCCAGCTCAAGCTGGGACTTAAATCTAAAGTTTAGTCCAAGGTTGGAAGTCTTCTGATGTTTGTTTCCATGCAGCGTGTCCATAACTCATTCAGTCCTGCACTTACTGAGTAATTTTACTGCTTCTATTAAGATTTTGGATTATCTGTTTTTTTCTATATGATTGTTTTACTACCTTTCATTATACTTTTTTGGGTAGCTGAGTCTTCCTTTAGAAAACAATGGAATTTTTTGCATTAAGGCAAAAGCAAGGAAAGACTGCAAAAGTAACGAGAATCTCAGAACACAATCTTGTTTTGATTTTGGAAGAGAGTATGTGGAATTACAGCTGCAGAAGAGTCTGAGAAGAGTCTCAGACAAATTAGAATTTTCTCAAAACATCTTCTGTTTCTATCCACCTTCTCATCTAACTAAAATTCACTTTCATGTTTCAACTACTGCTGTGTACTTTTCTCTTGCCCTGACAATCACAGTCTTGCTCATATCCATGGCAAATTCTCCTGCAAAGATTGTTGTCCCAGCTTGTCACTGAAGTTGGTGATGAATGTTGGCATCACTGGTTGATCAGAGACAGGAGCTGATATTTCAGTGAGAAATGAGATGTGATAGGTAGGAAATGAATAGGTCTTGAAAGCAAAAGCAAGCAATTTACGTGCTGGAGTTTTGTTATGGAGGAAGAGGAATTGGTGGAAGGATTAGGAGAGTGACATGAGCAAACTTTCCTTAGCTTTGTCATTTCGGCACCAATGATCTTTTTTGGAAGCCCTTTTGCAGGGGCACATCCTCTGGGCACTACAGGCTCCTTCCTTCTCAGAAGTCTCCCTTGCTGTTGTGTCTGCAGAAACTTGGCAGTGATAAGGTTAGGGTATTCTGACTTACATCACTGGATGGTTTCCTTGCACTCTTGCTCTCTTTTAATGCTCATCTTGTGTCTTCTTGGAGACTGCAGGGCTTACACAGCTGGAGAAAGGAGTTTCTGCTAGCAGCCCTCTCTGCAACAAGGCTTATTCATCAGACTCTGCATACTGGCAAAACTGGCACACTTAACCCTTATCTAACGAGCAGCCTCTCCAGTCCTTTGCCTGTGTGTTTGCCTAGGGATCCAGCCTTAAAATTACCTGGATGGCCTCCTACATAAATCTTGCCCCAGTCAAGCAGTCCTTGCCAAACCTGTGCTTGGCAATTTGTTGGTCTGGACCTCCCTTTTCTGATCAGTCTCTGCTGCCTCTTCGTTAGCCATAACCCCTGCAGTAGAGCCATCTGTCTAGCTCGATGAGATACTTTTTTACTTGCAAATCCCTCTTCATCCCTGGTGAGTCATGTAAATCATTTAGAGCACTGCTTGTGTACAGCTCTTTCGTAAGTGCATAAAGAAAGACAAAAGATGGAGATTTCAGCACATAGTAGAGTCAGAAGATGCAGGAGGAGATGGTATGCAATGAGGCAGGGTGAATAGGTTATGGATAAGGAACACTGGAGTCCCGCACTCAGTCAACCTCAACTACCTGTGTGGCAGATTAAGAGGAATCAGGAATAATAGAGCCTTTTCCCCCGGCACAGCTCCTTCTGTCTTGAAAGAATTTCTTTAGCTGACATCTTTTCCAGATTATTTCAGCAATGCCATCATTTGTCATCAGCACTGAGCTATGTACGGCCTGGTGGCCATTGGGCTGACTCCTTGCAGAAGAACATGGGTGTCAGTGCACTGACCTCCTCAAGCTCTGGTGCCTTGGGTACCACTGTGCCTGAACTGGGCTGTCCTTTCCCTCAGATTGCACCATACTGTCCCAGAGCATGCTGAGCAGGAGCTGATAAGCCCTGACAGCCCAGCATTATCCGTGTGGTGTGCTCTACCTTTCCCAATGTGAGTATAGTGGGAGCCTCCTTCTTGGGTGCCAGTGCCACAGGGTGTCATACTCCCACTGAGAGCTCATCCTGTTGCTAGAGAGGTGATAGAGCACTTGTCATACTTTCCTTCAGTATGGCTGGGACTGAGATGAATGTTCTTTCTAGAATACCCTTGGCTCAGTAAAACAGCTGGATGGGAATGAAAATCCCCCCTAATGAAAATCTGCCTTAATTGTCCATAAGTGAATCATTACGGTTTAGAGGAATGTTTAAGGGAAAAAAAAAAAAAAAGAAAAAGTGCTCCATATTGAACTTCAGCTTGAATTCTCATCATGATTGGCTTAAACCCAGAAGTCAGACACTTAATATTCTTGCTGAATTTTTAACTGTTGCAACTCTGGACAGCCTTTTGATCTGTACAGATGTCATCATACACTTTGTGAAATTCTTACCCTCGACAGCCTTCAGCAGCCAATTCTGCCGTCATCTGCATATTGCAGGGAAAAGTGTTTCCTTTCATGAAAGTAGTCCGTAGTATTTCTCAAGGCCTGGTAAGCCTTGTTTTAGTTTAGATTTGATCAAGTTGCAGATTGCCCAGTGTCAGGCTTTGTAGAGATTGCAGAGTCCTAGAATGGTATGGCTCTGAGCACCTAGAATAAAGACACATGCTTTATGGTATTTTTTGTGCCCGAAATAGCAAACAAATACTAATCCTCACAACATATGGAAAGGCATCTGTTTTGAATCTGTGAAGCTGAGGAAGGGCGGGGGGAATTCGCAGAACCTGGAAGAGAGTTCCACCTTTCAGCTAGAGTTGGTGGTCTGTTAAATGATGTGGCCAGATTTCAAATCAGACTACTCTTTAAAATTATGTGAAACACCTGACTCAAGCTATTGCACAGAGGATTGTTTTTAAAATTATTACTGAGCTGTTGAATATCTTAGATAAAAAAGTACATGGTTGGAAGTAAAATTGATTTAAAGAATTGAGTCAAGAGAAAGTCCCTAGCCCTGACTGCAGAAGTTTCACCTAAGATAGAACATCCTATTGCTTCACATTAATCAGCACAGAATAAGGCACATTCTTCAGCTTTGTTAGAGGAGAAAAGCATTGGTGTAGATAGATATTCCTCCTTACTTCCATGATTCTGTAAGCACCTATGACGCACTTAGTTATTTTTGGCTTAAAATGTTGTAAACAATAAGTCTTGAAACATTTTTGTTGACAGCATAGCATGGAATGGAATAAAATCTATTGCATCAGAGAGGTCCTAGTATGGTATGTGTGGATGTTAACCTAAACTATATATGACATAAACTCTCTTCTTACTAGGTGGTTGAATCATTGCCCAAGATATGCTAAAATTCCTTTGGTACTTTATGGGCAAAATTGAATCTTATATCAACTACAGTTACAATTATGCTAAAGAATTAATTTGATACTGTTAAATCCTAAGTTATGGCATGCTTAATTTTGTCTGTGTAGCTCAGGCTAAAAGGAATTGCAGTTGTGTTATTAAAGCTAAAGCTATGTGCTGAGTTAGGACATGATCTGTGCCTGGGAAGCATGGCTGGGTCCTGTGGGAAGGCTAGGAAGCAGAATAGTCCTTAAATATTCCTTTGACTAGAGCCTAATTTTCATAGGTGGAGTATGTTTTACTGAGCATTTTGGACAGCTTTGCACTTGAGATACTGTTTTCCTTTTTTTTGTACTTCTTGAATATTGAGGAAGCTTTTATCTTTCGTTTCCTGGCTCAAGGTAACTTTAGATGATGCTGTGAATAGAGTGTGTGCCAATCCGTAATGAAATTTCCAAGTGCAATTTATGTTAGGCACACTGCTTTGACCTTTCTGTTTTGTTTTTGTATGAGATGTGCAACAGCAGAGTCTAATCTTCCTCTTTCTAAAGTCAGAGCTTGTTTGGTGAGGTTTTCAAAATATTCCAATCTGATAAATATATCTGGCAAGATTTACGAACCTGTTACTGTTCCTTAAATTATCTTAATACATCCCATCATCTTGATAATTATGCTTACACAATATCGTGTTGGCCATTAATTTGATTTCATATCTTACTACACACAGTCTTTGAAAAGTTTTATGCAACACAGGTATTCATGTACTTTTATCTGTAGCATTGGGCTGCTTACATGAAAATTGTTTTCGGCCTTATCAGTTCCTGGTGGGGCATGACATGTCTGCATGTACCGTGCGTGATGCCGCCGTGTTCCGTCCTACTTTTGCCTCGTCCTCGCTCTTCTGTAGCACGGGACAGAGCTGGGACTCTTCAGGAAATATTAAAGAGGGTGGCACATTCCTCTGAGGACTGTTGTGTGTAGCGAGTTGTTGGTAACTGCCAGCTTCAAATAGCACATGGAGTCTTTCAGTTAACAAGTACTAATCACCAACAGAACGCAGATTCTGTGAAGCAGGGAGTAGCATTTATTTGGCCTGTTATAAGTTTTGTGTAAAGGCCTCGGTTGAGAATAGTTTGATGCAGGCACAATCTTACCCCTGTTTTGCTGTTAAATATTTACATTTATGCAAGGCTTCCACCTGGTAGTATATATTTCAGCAGGCACATATAAATAGATTCCATGCAGTGATTTGTCAGTCTATACAGTGTTATTGCATGAGCATACACTATGCAAGCAACACATCAGCCTGACTTTGGAGCTTGGGCCTGGCACCATCCCAGTTCTTCCAAATGGTTACAGGGTTCAGTAAACTAACAATTTATCTGGTGTCTCCACAGTGGAAAGTTCTCTGTGTCTGATCAGTGACTGACTCAAACAGTTGCTAGTGAAGCAGAAACATCTTTCAAAAGCCTTGCTAAGCTGTGCTTGAACAGCAGACTCATCTCTGCAGCTGGGGCAGAGCAACTGTCAGTCCTGCAGAAGCTGCTCCTGGAAACCACTGCATCCTTCCCTCCAGCCCTGACCAGCTCAGTTCTCGGAGGGTGATGGGGCAGGAACTATGACAAGGATGGCCCAAAGTAAAAACATCTGCCAGAGCTTTGGGAATGGTTATCAACACCAGTACAAGGCAGTAGTTGCCTCACACAGGTTTTGTATGGACACAAGCCCTTCTCAACTGAGCCACTCTGGTTTGCTCGATGCAGGACAGGTGGATGAAAGGTTGGATTAGATCCCACTCCTCACTCCTAGTCCTTTCTCCCTGCTGTTGGGCACAGGGCTGACACGTGTCCTTGGGCTCATTTTAAGGACCACATCTGTGTTTCCCTCTAACCATTTCAATGTTCTGTCACTTAAATGAATAAGACCAGGCTTGCTAATCTTCTGCTTTATGGTCATTATCTAGAGTTGTGTTGGGCCAAGGAAACTGGCTTTGGGTAAGCTTAATGCAGTTTCAATGGCGGCTGTGCTCTTTTCCCTGAAGTTTTTTCTTCTGTTTGTTTTTTTTCTGGTATGTGTGGAACAGATTTTAAACTGAATGAACAAAAGTGATGCAGAGCTTAGCAGGTCTGAGAGGAATCCTGGGTATATTAAAAACAAATGAGAAATAAGACATTGACCAAAATCTAGAAAGATAGGGACAAGTCTCCTATGAGTTGCCTGGCTGGCTTTCCACCTCTAAATTATTTCCATGCAGCAAGTTAAACAGGGATAGACCTAACAGGCATTGAGAGTTGCCAGGAATTTTTTGTATGATTGTAACTATTTTTAATTTCCATCTTTGAAAAAAGTGTGCTTTTTATTGTTAACAGTTTTTTGGCATGATAGCAACTTTACAGAGATGAGGACTATGAAAAGGATATACCTATCTGTGTCTAATGGAGATAAACAGTCCCCTTTCCTGCGGGAAAAGCACCGTTCTTATTCTTTCGTGGTGATGTGCCAAATGGGCTGGATGGGAGGAACTTCCCTGCCCTGTTTGCTCCCGTCTCTGGTGTGGCTCTCGCCAGCAGGCTCAGCTGCTCTGGGCTAGAGGTGCTCCGGTGCTTGCGGCAATGATACCCTGACAAAACACTGTTGGCTTAAATCAGACCAGCCTCCTCCCTTTTGTAAAAGCAAAACTTTCAAGTGAGAAGTAAGTCTGATTGCTTTAATCTCTTTGTGTCTTCCTCTTCGCCTTCCCTTTTAAATTAAAGCGCACATCTCGATGTTCTGTCTTACTTGGAAATCTGAAGGAGTGGTGGGGGGGAGTGGAGAAATAATGATGAAGGAAGAGATAAATGTAGCAAAGGTGGAAGTGATAGTTTATTCATGGCGTTACATCTCTGTTATCTTGATCTGGCCTACTTGAAGACTGTTTTTTTTTCCCCATCCAGGCTCCTTTGATGAGTGTTGATGGTTCTCTCCCACTGCTGTGGCCGCAGCCTGATCCTCTCGCCCCACTTCCCTCACAGTCAACATCCACAGGATGTATATTATAATTTGTGTGGATGGAAGTAGAAGCAGCAAAAAATAACCTTCCCTGGCATAGTAGGCAAACCATCCATCTGTTTTCCACCAGCTCCCACATCTCCTGTTTCTGAAGTTGCTGCACCTATTTTGCAGCTGACTGCCAGGCTCCAGCTATCGTGCTGGAACCAACCAGTCAGAGATTCTCTTCCACTTTTTATTACCTTTCCTTCTGGGAATGGCTCCATAAACCCAACGTAGTTCTGGAGTTCTGCTGATTTTAATTATTACCCTTTGATTTAGAGAAGTATGAGATTTATGTTCTTTTGTTCGGTTCAGAGACTTTCAAAGGCAAGCCAACGCGGAGATAGCTTTCCATTCCTGCTGCCAATTTTCTCATGCTGTTGAGGAGTTCATTTAGGCTTAATTTTTAGGCAGGGTTTGTTGGGGCTTTTTCACCTCTCTGATACGGCTTACACCAACTGTTAAAATCATGAGCCAGTCTGTCAAAATCATGATCAGCTTAAAGATCACGAGCCTTTAATAAACAGGTTATTTTCTTGAGTCTTTGTAGCCTACTCGGGCTTTTCAGGCTCTTCTGTGTAAGCTCTGCTGGAGGCCTTCTTTAATGTCAGCTGATTCCAAGGTAATCAGTTGTTTTCAAAAGTTATGACTTTAAATAGAGGATCATGAGACTTGCAATAAAATTTCAAGTGTTGGCAATGCTGAGTCTCTTATTCTAGAAGCTTTACAGTATTTTAATTGCTTTTGTGAGACATTTAGAGTGGCACTCCCCTTCCCCCCACAGCCGCCTCATTTGAAGCAGCTCATGCAGCTTGCAACATGGCTCTGTCAAGGTTCACAGAGACTCCAGCTTCTTTTCTATGTGACCCAGACGTTCTGTCCCCTGAAATGTGCCAGACGGACAAGAGGTTACTTTGAGAAATAGTTCGCACTTTTCCCAGACTCTGCTGCTCAGCCTCTCTCAACAAATATGTAGCTGAGGTAATGTCACTGTAGACAGTAATTTGTACATCTTTTCCAGAAGCTGAATGCCTAAGCTAATAAAATCAAGAAACTGTCACAAACTCTTTTTTCCCCCCGTGTTTCCTTCTGTTAGTGCTTTAGGAACATTAATTTGGGCTGTTTCACAGTGTAGAACTGACTTTTTTCCTTTGACTGAAGCAGAACCAAAGGACTTCCCTGCCAGTGTACAAAGAATTTGCTTTAAGGTTTTCTGACAGCAGCAAAGCAGGTTACTTTTTTTTTGCAGCTGAGCATGGTTGTGTTTCCACTCACTTGCATTGAAAATAGTGTAAGTTACTGCACAAATCACATTTCAAATCATGCTGCCCTGTTTTAAGGCCCTTATCAAACTGTAGTAAAATCTTTTCTTTCCAGCTATCTTCTCCTCAGTTGCAATGTAGCAATAATGACTGCATGATTTGTTACTCTTTGCATGGTGTTTTCTGACTACGTTAAACATTTACAATGGAACAAATTATTCTGCTGTAGTTCATTACCATGTGCTTTCTGTGCACTGGAGTCAAGGGTAGTTGAACCTACAGAAAGCTCTTAGGAGAACCAAGGAAACACAAGAGCTGCAGTGCAGTGCTACCTGAAGATCTTTTCCTGGATGGAGGTAGAACTGGAGATGAATCAGGTTATTCCTAGTCCCTTGGATCTCCTGCAAAGCCCAGCAGAGCCTCACATGGGGAGTCACTGCTTGCCCCAAATTGTGTGTCTTGCTCTTGCTTGGTGGAAGTTTCCACTTTGAGCAGGACCAGGTGTCAGCAGAGGTGAGCCTTTTGTATCCTGACAGGGATGCTTGGGGAGGCCCAAGGTCGAGTGTTTTCTTTAAAGCTGGCAGAGTCAGTTTTCCTTACTCAGGTAAGTGCTCTCTGTTTTGGAAGGGGATTTTGTAAGCCTTCTCTGATCAGCCTTTGCTTCTCCCCCACTACCCCCTTGAGTAATTCAATTTCTGCTTAAAGGAAAAACATTTTCAAATTCTTCTTTCTGGGTTTGTTAGTGATTTATTGTTCTTCTTGAAAACGTAGCGTCTTTTGCATGCACTGCAATTAGAAAAAGGGACAGAAACTCTCTGGAGACTGGAGTGCTGTGCAATAGTAAAAAACTGTGAAACAGAGCAAGGTAGAACAGAAAGCAAGTTATAAAATGGCCAGGCAACCTGAGTGCTGAACAGCTGCACAGAAGTCTTCAATCTTTGCCTCAATGTGTTGAAATGAAAAAAATAAAGCAAAACAAAAGCAAAAATAGAAGACAAGGAACAGAACGAGGGAAGGAAACAGATGGAAAGCAAAGAGATTTTCTCACTAACTGCCTGACCACTAATGCCAGAATCTCCCACCTGATCCAGCCACTGACTTTCACCCTGCCTGAGTCCAGCACCATACCAAGACCTACAATCTTTCACTGACGAGTCTATTTGTACATAGCCAAAACTGTGATTTTCCCAGTGACACTCCACACTGCATAAACAGATGTCTCCTTTGTTAGTCATTCCTTATGTATCCTTGGTGGGATGGTCCTGGCTGAAGTACAGTGTTAATACCTTCCCAGTGACTCCTGCTTACCCCAGCTGGAGGTGGAGTTGAAATGGCAAGCAGATGTACACCAGCTCTTCCCCGGCATATCCTGTTTTTTAAGAGATTTAATCTAAGGCACAGTTTTCACTTGGTGTGAATGTGAGACATTCTGCACTAGCAACAGGGAACGTTTGGCTTTGATTTAATTTAACCAGACTTTGTGATAGACTGGTCTCAGGGGCAAGGAGGCTCTGGGGCTTGCATCACCAGCTCTCTTGGCTTGCATCTCTTGGTCAGAGATGTCTCCTCAAGGACTCTTTTCCCAAGCAGTGGATTATACTTTCCTGAATTCCATCACTTTTAGTAAAGATGGCAAAGACTAAAATTGGTTTAATTTTATACAAATTTAGTGCTTCTTGGATGAATTGCAGATTTGGTGAAGTACCAGGTACCTCAGTGCTATAAAGAAACACAATTTAATTTTTAATTGAAGTTTCATTCTTTTTAAATATTTCAGGTTGATTTTTCTGTCCCTTATTTTATTTGTGTGTTTATTAACTTGGAAGTTGCCTCAGCACGTTATATATGCTGCTGTGGTGGCATCTCTTAGCTGAGCTCAGGGGGAGTTTTAGAGGTTGCTGCCTCCTGAGAGCGTAACTGGGTAAGACAGTGGCTTCCTTGGCGAAGTCAGCGCCGGAGCCTTCTGGCTCTGCCTCTGCCTGCCACCACCGAGGTGTTGGCAGTGCAACTGCTGGCAAGGCCAGAGTGCTGAGCCATCACTGGAGAGATCTGTCTGGAAAAACAGCTCTGCAGGAAAAAACAAGCTGGGTATTGTTATTCTGGACCAACTCAACGATGTGTTCTGTAGGATGGTGGCACAAAGAGTTGTGGTGGCTAGCTGTGGTGTGAGTCCACGTGAGTGGGACCCTTGAAACCTCAGCTCGGTGCCATAGCCAGCAATGTGTCAAACACCACGCGCTACTCAGACGTCTGAGTTAGTTTAAGTACTGGCAGTGGGAGTGTGTTTTGGAAATACCTTCAACCAACCAAGACACAATTACAGGCTTCTGTGACTTCCACCAGTTGTCACGTATTCCCCATGTTAAAGTTTCCACGTTAAAATGCGTAAATGTTAAATTAATCAGACTGATTACTGAATTCATTTTCAGAATGTTGGTTAGCTGCTGGTATTTGCGGATTGCTGATTCATCTGGGAGATGCAATGCAGCAGGGAGCGTGGATGTGTCCATTGGAAAAAGAGGCATTTCAGTTGTGTCCTTTAAAGCCTTTCTTCTCTTCAAATACACACAAAACAGAAACACTTTCTGAAAGGTATTCAGTGGGGGCTAAAAGCTGAAGATGTGTTTATGCTGCAGGTTGTTAAATGTATTTACAGCCTTTTTTTTTGAGCTCAGTGGGAACTATGCTGTTGTTTATTGGTCTGCTTCAACAGCTGCTGGCTGAAATTAAAGGAAATCCATTGCCTTGATTTGCAAAAAAATTATAAATTGCTATGATGAAGTATGAGAGGCAATTTGAGTGAAGCCAAACATGTGTAGCATGTCATGAGAAAACATGTAGTTTGCAATATTCAGATAATCAATATGAATGGATCTGCAGGTTCTTAAGATATAAAAATAGTTTTGTTTGAACTGATTTCTTGATTTCCTTCGGGATTTCTCAGGCCTGACCAAAGGGACTGAAGACTCTGGTTCCACATTTGAGTCAGTGGTGGTGACTTCAGCTTGTGCTCTCCAGCCACTCTTTCCTGTCCTGAGCTGTGCAAATGCAGGTGTTTTCCACTACAGTCAAGTATTTCCGGGAACTTATTTGGCGGAAAAATAATTTGGAATAAAAGCAACAAGCATTAGAGCCAGTGCTGATCAATCCACAAACCCAGCAGTTTAAGCAGACACTTCTCCACATTCCTGTTTTTCTGGCAGCTTGCAGTTCTCAGTTCTTTCAACTCCATCTTTGAAAGAAAGATATGAAGTTGGCAAAAAAACCTGGGTATGCAAGTCCCTCTGACTGCTGGCAGTGTGCAATATGGGAAGCCCTATGAAAGTAGAAAGACCTGCTCCCAAACACCTGCTTATGTTAGCTCATGGCAGCAGTGAACCTTTGACACTTGGTCTACATCTTTTCTGTTCACTGGAAGCCTTGCTGCTGGGAGCCTTGCTCTCTTTTTTCATTTCTTTCCTCTGAAGTGGCCGGAGAGGCCACGTCTGAAAGGACAGTCCTTGCAGTTATTGACAGGTGCAGCTTTTGTCTCATCCAGGATGTTCCTACTCAGTCTCCTGACTGTAGTGACAAGGTCATGGCACAAAACATTTCTGGACAATGAAGAATGTTGAATAAATAAAAGTACATAACAAGAAATGAAATTTGTAGGTCATACAGGCAGCTAGCCAGGTTATAATGTGTGTGAGAATGTGTGTGTAATTATATTGTTTCAAAAGTAGAGCAGGGACTTTCCTTGCATCATGTTTAATTTTATTCTCCACATAAAAATATATTGTTGGAATTCACTCATTGTTTACTGTTGCATGTAAGGATAAATCAGCTATCAGACAATGGAAGTCTTTTGCTGCTGTGTTTGGTACTGGTCCTCATCAGCAGGATACTGTGTTTGGTTTTAGTTCCCTCCCTTCAAGAGACAAACTGAAGTGGAGAAAGTTCTGAATTATAAGAGATTTCAAATAGGTAACCACAGAGAAGAGATTGGAAAAAAAGGAGACCAGAAAGGACAGAAGTCTTTGATATGAAAAATGTCAGTATTTAAGTGTCAGTAATCAATGGCTTGCCATAATTTCCAGAGGAAGCAAAGAAATCAATTTAATGTGCCACAGAGCTGATTTCAGCTAAAAGTCTATGAGATCTTTCCATTACTGATAAAACACAATCAGTGGCTACCTGAGAGTTACTCAATGCAGTATCCTCACAAGAGGAGAGAACAGCTGAGACAGCCATGAGCCACGGGCAGTGAGCATGTGCTCGTTCTTACCTTAGAGCAGGAGGGTCGGCCTAGTTAATATGTGAATTCTTCAGCCCCATATTTCTATGTTTTTATGCATGAATTAAAAAAAAAAACCCTACAGCACCCTGTGGCTAAACCAGAGGACTTTGTTGGATCACTGTCTGCTCTCCATGTCTAATTTTATCTCTGTCTGCACTTGGTCCTGCTCTCTACCTCCGGCCACATGTTCTTGCCCACTTCCTTGTGACAGTTCTCCTACAGCTGTGTGGTGACCTAGACTGTAATGCTGACCCAACAGGAAAGCAGCCCAGCAAGAGATTAGTTTACAGCAATTTATTCAACTTATGTAGCCATTCTGTAGATGTAACGTAAACATTTATAGGGGTGATAGTCAATACTTACATACTCTGTCAGGAATGTTGATTAATGGATAAGGCAAGTTACAGGATGGGGTCTTCTGAAATTTTCTTCAGGTCTAGTAATGGTTTGGAGAAGTCATTTAAAAATTTTATCCTGTTTCCTTGTCTGCAAAATAAAAATATTTGTCTAATTTGCAAGAACTGTTGTACAGCACTTAGAATTAAGAGTGGGTGAAAGGCTGGAAATACTATTTTTTTAAAGGTCAAAATAGAATTTTCTGATAATTGTGGTACAATATTACCTTGAACTGACACAATTTTTTTTATCTCTATATGCCAAAATAATTTGTCTCCTGTAAATGTAGTTAGTAGAGTCAAAGTATCAACTCAAAGAGGAATTTCTTAGACATTTATTATATTTAATGCAGCCTGTATTTTCTTATTTTTATTCTCACTGCATAAGGAGAAGCTTAATATTTTCCCAGCTGTTTTTGCCTGAACTCTGGAGCAGTTTTTGGTCAAAATGCATTGAATACTACAGAAAGGTTGCAAAGGTTTGAACATTTGAACAAAATGCAAGCTGCAGTCAGGGGACTGTGATCATGACTGTCTTTCTTCTGCCCAGGGTACTGGAGAGTTCAGAGCTGCATGAGCTGTAAACACACTGTGTCATCCCTCCTTAGGCTCTAACAACAACATGAAAGCCCTGATTCGCGGTCTTGGCAAAATTTCCTGAAATCTCCTTGGTGTAGAACCTACTAAGGCAAAGGAGTAAACACCTTTTGATCCTGCATAGCTGCAATGGGAACAAAAGTCTGGAATACAAACACGAGTTCGGATTGGTTTTAGGAGCAACACTTGGCAGCCCATGGGGAAAAGCGTTGTGCTTGTCCCTGGAGGCCAAGGGCTGAGTGCTGGTAGGATGTGTCCTGTGAAGGGGTCTGGTGAAGTGTAAGCTTCCTCCTGAGCTGCTGGAGCATGTAGGTATGGATGGCTGAGTACGGTCACCGAGGGGTTGTGGTGCACAAAGCACTCAGGCTGCCCCTTGTACGTTAACGCTGGTGTCAAGTGCAGCTGTAAATACTGGGCAGCTTCCAGTGGCTACCTGGCCTCTGACTGCGCACTCTGTCTCTGGTTTGGCCAAGCACAGTGCTGACACTCTGGGTTACAGCTGGAGGCTGACACTGTTCAAGAATTCACTGAAATTTTGCTGTTTGATTCCTCCTGCAGTTAATATCCAATTTATGGTGCGTTGTCATTGCTGGGTTGTAGTTACCAATTCTTACAGTCCTCCTCTGTAGGCATGCATTGATTTGCATTTTCTTCAAAACCTGCCTTCCAAGGCTACTGATTATAGAAATACTTAAGAATTTTGGTCTCACTGTAAAAAAGGTTAATTTCCAGCTCTCTTAGTTGCAAAGAAAAGCTTAAACATATGATCCCTGAAGGCTTTGAAACTAGATAAAATTAAAGAAAAAAGAATATTTAAGCTCTCCTGACAGAAGTGCTACCACAATTTCTGAACAGTTTGAAGTGGTAACTCATGTTCTGTTGATTGATTCCATATAATATTAATTTGTTAAATATATCTTGCTGTGTTTGGCTGTGTTTTTATTCAGTGCCACTTTCAAGACCTAAAACAAATGACTCCGGGCTCTAAGTAGTTTTTTTCCATTGATGACAGTATGTTCAAACACAGAGAATAATATTGTTAATTAAAAGGTTTTTTTCTTCATTATCTTACTGATAAAGCCCGTAAGTACACTAGTGATTTTTTAAAAAAATTATTTGGGTTTTCTTAATAATATCTTTAAGTGTAACTGACAGGCTGCTTACCCCTACTTCGCAGTCTCTCCTGTAAGTTGCTAACCAAAATGAGTTGTTAATCTCCCCAGCATCACATCTGAGCTCTGTATCAAGAAAGTCTTATGTCATAACTGTTCTTGAAAAACAGTTGAACCCCATCTGGATTTTCCAGTTACTTGTTTGCATTTATGGTGAGCACTAGGAAATTCCAGAGAGATCTGTGAAACTGTGGTGAGAGAAGGCCAGCCCTCTCATTGGGCCAACCCAATGTGCAGTTTTAAGGATTTCCTATTCAGTTTTAATAATAGGATATTTGCTAAATTTGAACGAATGAGAAATAAATGTAACTTCAGAAGTTACTGACAAATCTCACTAAACTCAGTCAAAAACCTCTTAGTTCTGCTAACTGTATCCCAGTATCTTGACAGTTGCTTTTCTGATCAGGAGTTCTTATTTAACACTTTTTGCAATTTTTCTCTTAGGGAGAGAAATAAAGAAGATTAATTACGTGTAGTGAACCTACAGATACCAAGATGCAATATGAATGCTAAACTAGTTTAACTTGGCAGCACCTTTTTGTTAGTTGTTTTGTGACTCCATTAATATGCCATTATTAACTTGATGATTTTTATGCAAGCCAACTTCTCTGTTTAAAAAAAATGAAAAGGCAATTGTTCCTGAATAGCTGTATTTCTTACCAGGCAAGTGCAAACGTGGTAATGCAGCAATGTGGCTTTCCTGCTTTTAATGTAAGGTCTCCAGACAACACTTCTCTACAGGGTGTAGACATGCTGTTAGAGAATCATGTTTCCATAAAACAACAGAAGCTTAAGTTAGTGCATTAGGTTTGCTAAAACACGTTTACTTCCCCATCTTAATATTGTTTTCATTGGATACAATCAAATACTTTATCATTCAGATAACAAAGTGTGTCAGCAAGTAATTGTATTTGCAAATTTCAGGACATAATTATCTGAGCATATGCAAAATTATGGGCAAGGAAAGTTGGTAACCCAGTTAAGATGAGACTGAAAATTTGACTTGTTATATATACATGCTGTTGGAAACAAAGAGGGAGAGGCAGTGCTTTCCCTGGAAAGAAAGGAGTCAGTATGGTGTTGGCATTGCTCTTTAATGTGCTCTGCCAGTACAAAGGACCCAAGGCTTTTTATTAATTGAATCCATTTCCAATTAAAGTTTTCTTTTTGGGAAGGTGACAGAAGTTATTTGAGAACAAATTGATAAATGAGAGCTATAATGATAATAAAGCTTTTCTTCTGCTTAGAAATTAGTGTTTAACAACTGAAGTGAAGAGGCTGCAAAACAGGCAAAAACCTCAAAAGCAGGAAAATGACCTTACCAGTCATTAGGATTCAAGTGAGTCTACAGCATGGGACCTTTGTTACACAGCTGTTTATGGGAATAGTGAGACCAGACCCCTGGCATACTCCCCCAGCACAGTAAGAAGGTAGATTTTGAGGGATGGTTTAAAAGTGTGAACAAGAATAAAGCCATCTTTCCTCCCAATCTGGAAATTAAACAAGAAAAAAAGTTTTAAAAAAAAAGTTTTATTTTTAGGGTAAAAAAGATCAATTTCCTAAACACAAACACACCCCTCTTCCTTTAAGTCTTTTCTATCCTGGTTCCAAGCCCCCTGACCAGAGATGAGTTTCTGTTCAAGGCAAAGGGATGCTATTCCCCCGTGGATCTTGCACATTTTACCTCAGAATGGGTTGGGGGGCTGTTTCAGAGGGATTGGAAGCTGGCTCCACACGCCAGCTCCTCACCTAGCCCCAAGCTAGCAGCTGAACTGCAATCTTCAATTCCATGCTCAGTAGCACTGGTTATGCACTGGGTGGTCAGTTAGGGTCTATTTTTAGGGTATGAATAAGGATTACGTGTTTCAGCTGTCTGCACCTTTTGTGTAACTCCAGACTTCTTTCTCCATTTAAAGTCTGAGCTGATGAGGAAATGTGAGTGGAAAAGGTTTCTGAGATCTGTGTTTTTTTAATGTCAGAATAGTAAGGTTTGGGTTAGGTTGCAAGGCAGTCTGACACAGAAGGCTTGCTTATTGCAGAATAAGCCCCTGGAGTTTAACTTTATTTGCATTCCACATTCCTTAGAGCAAATAAAAAGTGTGAGTTCTGAAATGGTTTAGATGGATTTTTCCCAAACCTCAAAAAAATCTGTGATCTCATTGTTCATAACTCACTTTGTTAAAGTCCATACTTGGACTATGGGTGATAAAGATTGCCTCTGCACTTCTCACAGCTCTGTTAAGTCTACATACATAGTTTATTCTGTAAAAGATGGGCTTTTCTCATCAGGGCTTGTTAGTGCAAGTATACAGTTCTCACCATCGTGGCAAACTGGTTTTTAAGGGATTATCTGTTGTGACAGCCTCAATCTTTACCTGTTTCTCTGGTGAAATCTGGTATAGTACATTTTGACTTCCTTCTAATTCCCTGATGATATTCAGCCCTACTGTCTGCTGTGCTACTTCAGGCTGCTTTAGCAGGAGCTGTTGGCTTGGGCTTTCCATCTCCAGGAGCTGTTCCTCTGTTGTTCCTCTCTTGCAAATACATCCTGAGATTGGAGGCTGCTACAAAAGGAACAGTGCAACCATATACAGAGAGGCTCTGTTTGGCCTGAAAAGGTTGCAGTCTAAAAATGAGCTTGATGATGTCTAGACAAGACTGTAAGTATTTAGTACCTTTACAGAGCTTTGCATCTTCAAAGCACTCTGCAAACATTAACTGATTAACATAACTGCGCCATCTGTTTTGATGTTTACATTTTGTGCAGGCAAAATTCCTGCTTTGTTTTATTACCTCTTGCAGGTATGTGGATGTCATTATTATGGCCCTTCAGAGGATGGTAAAGTCAGGTCCACACATGTCTCTGGTAACATTTTGCCTTAAAACTCAAGCCAGTGCCATTGGGGCCCTGCTCTCTGACCTGGCTATGACAGTTGGGATTATTTCCCTCTGAAATTTCAGCCTCTAGTCTGTAGAAATTGTTGTTCCCATGGCTGCCGGAGGCTGCTGCCTCTCTTGTCACTTTGCTGCTGAACTTAACTGTTTTCTCCCCAGCCGTGGACAGGCAGGGATGCATCCAGCAGTGGGGGAGCTTTTATGCAGAATGCTCCCAGCCAGCCAGCTGAAATATTGTCTTAGGCAGAAAAGGTGGTAGAAACCATAAAGATAGTGAAAAGAAGGGGAAATCTTTACTTAGCTTTTGGCAAAAGGTTGTTTTTCTCTCCCACTTCACGCATGGCTACAAGAAATGTCATTGTATTCTTCTTTTCCCAACTTGTTATTGGAAATTTTCTGTAACTGAGGGGCTGTACTGATGAGCCAGTGTTAATTTTCCATTTCAGTTTAGATTTCTTACTAAAGATTTCAAGACAGTTTCAAGACTGATTTAAATCAAAGCACTAGTAGCACTGACAAGAATCAAAGCTGAAAAACCTTAAAGCAAACCAAAACCACACTCTTCATTTTTTGTCTTCTTTTTTTTTCCTTTTATTTTCAACTCCTTACCATTTCATGGTCTCACTGTCTGAGTGGTGTTTCAGGGAGATCACACAACCTAAAACTACCTTTATTTCCAAGTTACTGCAACTTTGTTTTGCAGAAGAGCTCCAAAGAAACAAGTGCTCTGCTGTCAGCAGGGAGAGACCGGCAGTGTTTTGATCCAGGGAAAATTGCAGACACTCTGTGAGGGAAGCGAATCGTGAGAGATGTGCAGCGAGGCAGCGCGCCGGCAGACTTTTGCGTCAGTACAGGAGTCATCGTTAAAAATCTCAGATTAAACTCAGATTAAATGGGGCCGTGGCATCTCTTGGGAATCAGCCGTGACCGGGAGGAGCCGTGGCGGCTGCCGGGCGTCAGGGAAGGGCTGCTGGAGCTGCACCTCCCCTCGGAACCGCTCTGCGCGCAGAGGCAGACGGCACGCACGGGCCCGGGAGAAGCTCCTTCACAAATTCGATGTCTGGCATAGTTCACACCATGGTTTTAAGTGTGACCTCAAGGCATTTGCAAGGAATATCTTTATAAAGGCTGTAGCGAATGTGCAAGATACTCTCACAGACAAATTAGCAATTAATCAACAGACAAACCTGCAACATGAGGGTATAAATACATTGAAAAGATGGACTTGGACAGACCTAGACAGTGGGTGTGGCTTTCTTTCACACTGAATATTTTTGCAGCATTTTTTTGTTTGTTTGCATACTCGCTCCCGGTAGAGACATTTTGCTATGTTTGCGGGCTGGGATACGGCAGCTGGGAACAAAGCTCTGACAAAATGGAATTCTCCTTTGTCAGACTGTGGCATCAGAAAAGCTGATATCAAATGCCACCAGGCTCTGACTGGAAGCCTTTAAAGAAAGGTTGAACTTTTCAGAGAAGATACACTGTAGAAATGGTTTGGGAAAGGACTGTGTCCTGTAGCATCCCTGGGTTAAGGTGAGACAGCTGCAATTATTCCCCTCAAACTGAGCCCCTCATTTGCCAGAGCAAGGCTAGAAGAAGCCAGACACAGCTGAGAGCAATTGGCTCTGGGTGGCCCTGCTTGAGCAGGGGCAGGTTGGGCGAGATGACCTCCAGAGGTCCCTCCTTCCCTCAACCCTTCAGTGAGCCTGCAGTTCAGAGCTTTTCTCCTATTCCCTCCTAAAGTTTCCTCCCGACAGTTCGGTTTCTTTCATGTACGTGCTGCAGTCCCTTCAGCAGGTTACTTACTCTGGGAAGGAAGAATAGGAATACAGAGAATTGCAGACATTGTGACAAAGTTATGTGCAGCCAATTTTACAGGATGGAAGAGTGCCTCCTATAAAATGCTGAGCATCGTTCGCTCAGATGGAAGGAATTACGCTGAGAACACGAAGCATTCTGTAGACTCAGTAGACTCTGGCTTTATCTAGAGAATCCCACAGCAATCAGAGTGAATTTTGCATCTGACTAGCTAAATAGAGAGGATATTCTACGCCTGTCTTCCCTATGATTGCCCTTATTAGTCCAAACATTCCTCTCCCACCCCCTGCTGAGAAGAACATACTCAATAGCATTTTTATATTCCATAAAGGAAAATGTTTCATAAAATCTATGTAGATACTTCTGTCATTTTAAATGTTTCTTCCAGCATTTTGTATCCTTATGGACCCATATCTCATCCGCCTTTTTAGTCGTAGTCCTCCACCCCTAAGTTTTGGGGGATGAAACCGCAATCTCAGTGTCTTCAGTTAGACTATAACAAGATCCCATGTGGAGTGGGGAGCTTTATATTTTTAGCCAATTTCCAAGTAACTTTATTCTATAAACTATATTATTCTATAAACTAATGGTAATAAGCAATCAATGGCCTTACATTTACATCTCACTGCAGCACCATGATGAAGATTCTGAAAGTCCATATAAGATGAAAATTATTTGCATGTAGGCACAGAGGGAAGCACTGTGCAAGCATCTAATTGCAGCACTCCCTGCTGACTGTTTTTAATGTGTGTTGGTTTTATTAAGCATTCTTAATGTGAAGCTAGACTTTTGCTTCGGTGAAAAATTTAAGAGAAACAGTGGTTTTAATTCTCAGATTGCTGAAGTGCATGCAATTGGGAAAACCTGTCTGGATGCAGCAGATTAGGTTAATTTTTCCCCCTGTAAAAAATGATAATAAATTGATTTTGTGGTCCTGCATTGCCTGACTGGCTTTTTGTGTTTTGTGTGTGTGTGTGTGTGTGTGAGTGTATGCACCGTACGTATGGCTCTGTTACATCTTGAAGTATTGGTTTCATGTGTCATGCTATGCATTGCTTATGAGGGACAACGTTTGCATGACAAATTGCAAACCCATATGGCATCGTTTTTTAACATCCTGTACTTTTAGGTATTTTCAAGGAACTGTGCTTGAGGAGGTGAAGAAGGGAATCTGTTGGTGACTTCTCACTACAAGAGGGATCTCTTTAAAACACTGCTGTCAAATAAAAATGGTCATGGTTCAGTCCTAGATCCAATGCAATACAAAAGTGACATAACTTTGTATATTGATATATGGTAGCCATATGTAATTTGATTCTGTGATTTATCCCACTAAAGAGATTCATAGCTTTGCAGAGAAAGAGACACGTGTTCATCTAGTATGGAAGAATTGAGATTTACGAGTCTTGAATGATGCACCATTTCTGGTTAGGGATAAGATTCTGCAGATCATTATTAGCCATCTGAGCAACTCCATCTGAGCTCTTCACAGCTACAGCCTGAATCTGGCCAGGTCTGTGGCTTTACTAAGGATAGTAACTAGTAATTAAATGCTTTCTCTCTTTAGTGCTTAGCTTCAAATAGGTTTTAGGGACATGAATGAAGCATGGTGTAGAACCATACAGATTTATCAGCTTTAACTTTAAATTGCTTTTAAAATGCATGCTTGTCTTTGTCTTCATAATTAATGTTTCCATCCCCACTTGTGGCTCAGAAACCTTTATATTTAGCTACACGATGACTTACTTGTTCTACACAAATCTTATGGTTCAGTTCTCACAACAGGCTAAATATTTCGCTTAAGGTAATTACCTGACTTCAAAGGAACTTTCATAGAAAAGTAATAATATCAAAAAGAGCCTATATGCTATAAATAGGGTATAAAATTCCACATTAAAGATGTGTGTATATTACAGGAATCTTCAGAGCAGTGTGAAATATAATTAGGGCCTTCAAGTGAGGCATAAAATTCTCAGTAATACATGCTAATCTTATTTGCTTGGAATGAGGTGGGAATATACCTATCAAGGCATCTTTTGAAATATTTGAAATCTTTACATCTGAGTTTCCAGTTAGACTTGTCTGACTTGATCTTTTCTTCCCTGTCACTTTTCCATCCTGAAAGGTTTATTTGTGAATAAGCTTTCTCCTCTGCACAAAATCAGAAGCATGAACTTTCAGTAGGACAATTAGAATTTTAGTGAGATGTAAAATGCTTTTTAAGAAAAGAGGAAGAAGAGCAATATAAATAAGTTCATATGTTATTATGTGCTCTTCAGTGTGTGTTGATTGCCTGAGAGCTTATATTGAAGTTTCAGGTAAGTTAGGTCCTTCGATGTAGTGCCTGTTCTTTGCAGCATCTCATTCTTCCTACAAATAGAAGTCTTTTAGAAAAAAACATTTCTAATTAACATACAGCTTTTTCTGATGAAAACATGTTTTATTTATGTCCTCATTTCCCTCTTCTTTCATCATCCCACAACTGAAGTATTTGTCCGGAGCACATCTTCAGAAATAATGTTTTAATGGAAAATATTGATTGGGTGAATAAGGATTAGTACCCTTACCTTGTGATTCCTGAAGGAATGATCTGCTCCCAGTGCTGGCTATGCAAGCAGCTCAGGAATAAGGCAAAGAATTGCTTTTGTCCAGAACAGGGACATTTCTGGTCTTTGATCGATGGAATCTAAGCAGTGCTTTTTGCTTGGAAGGTATTGTTACAATTTACATTGTACAGATGGGCAGACTGGGACAGAGAAAGACTGGTGAATCATCCAGCAAATTACCGATGTAGGGAAAAAGGGACCGAGCTGTCCTGTCCCTGCTGCGCTGATGGTTGCCCTGTATGGTGACTGAATAGAAGAAGGTTTGGAGCAGCACTGCTTTGGGGATGGTTATGTATCAAGACATCCAGAATGTAGTCACTCAGCAGAATACTGGGTTTGTAGACTGGTGTTGCTTTACTGGGAGAGGGAGAAACAGAGTTTGGGAGGAACTGGTATGTGCATGACAATTAAACCCAGAAGTTTACGGCTGTCTTGTGATTTATTACAGGACTTGTAGGAACCTAGAGTAAAACCAAAACCAAGTTACCTGAATTACTGTTTTACATTAGTTCTCAGCTCATTTTCATCTTTATATTTCTGAGCAGGCTTTTGCTGTTCCATTAGGGTGTAAGAAGTTGTGAAGTGTTCCTCAAGGTGTGCTTCCCACAGCCAGTTGCCATTGGTACTCATCTCTGTAACTTGCTGCTAAAATAAAATAAAAGTCAAAATACACTCACTGTTTTCCCAATAATAAGTTCTGTGTAGTTCCAGGTGTCAGTAGCACTGCTTAGGTGAGAGTGGCCTGGCTTCAGTGGCGTCACTGCTATGCCAAAGCTCTGTGAAATATTTTTCTGTTGAAAAAAAGGATTTGAAATCTAATGGTCTGCCATGTTGACTGTTTCTGGGAATCTGGAAACTTCCAGGAGGAGACTGGGCCAATTCCCTCTCAACATGCTTGCAAACAGTGCAGTGAAGTCTGGGACCTGCATTTGCAGAGCTCACCAGGATCTCACCTGGCACCTCCCCTGGAGAGCTCCATTGGATCAGGGGCTCACAAGCTTGGGGGCCTGCAGCGCTGCTGGTGTGTACCAGAAGCTTTGAAAGACAGCTGGGGCAGTGATTAGGGAAACCCAGCTTCTCCATACCCTGACTCCCTTGAAGTCAAGAAAGCTAACTTATTTTGAAAACTGTGCAGGAGCCCTGTCATGGACAGCTGTGCTTCTGAAAACCTACTCTTAGTACCACAAAAGATAGTTTTTCAAATTAGGGATGACTCAAAAAAGTTGTGTGTGCGTGTGTTCGTTTTGGGGGGATTGAACTGAATGGAACTGGACTGAATTTTTAGATAAGGAAGGTCTATCCACACTTATTATATGGTGTGATAAGATACTATTGTCAGGTTGCCCCTTATTTCTGTGACTAGACATATGAATTTAATACAGGGCTTTTATTTTAATAGAAAAAAAATTCCTTAAGTGTTGTGTCAGCAAGCTTAAGATGCAGAGGGACCTTTGCAAATAAATTGTTTTTATTGTTTGACTGAAGAAAAGTAGGATGATTGGGACCATTCGGGACATGTGTGCTTTGAAGTTCCTCCTAAATTTTTTCCTTCTGACTTAACAGAACAAAACCAAGGAAAAAAAAAAAAAGAAGCAATAGGTTGATACCATGCAGACATAATAAATTAGGTTCCATAGCTGTTTTAATTTAGATGAGTTCTTCCATCTCGGCATCACCGTTGCATTGTTTACTCGGGAAAGAAGTCCCAGCGATAAACAAACAAACACAAAGACTTAGGGCCAGCGGCTGCCTGCCGTATCACTTAGCAACATCAATATTTTTGTGCACAAATAAAGGTCTGCTGCGCCGTGCCTGCTGCCAGCATGTGTGCGTGTGCGAGCGTGTGTGCCTCTGTAGTGCTGACCTTGTACGCAGAGAGATCAGTCTGTCAGTGATTGGTCACTCCTTAATTTGGATGTCTAGACATTTCAGGCCGCGCGAGCGAAAGGCAGACATCTAAAGACGTGAGAAGAGATTCTAAGGGATACTAGGGCCTTAAAATAATTCCCTGTCAAACTGCAAATGTATTTTGTTCATTTTAAAAATATATGGGTACAAGCGACTGAACGGAACGCGTGACTGAAGGCTTTATTTTTTATTATCACTATTAATTAATGTGCTTCTTGGATGTTTTCACATGGCTGTGATATATATAGTAAAGCTTCCTTAAAGGTTATCGGCAAGTGTGAGAGAGTTAATATTATGATTGGTCTGCTGGCTGGAAATATGTTTTCTTAATTTGCTAAGAACCACAATCCAGAATCCTTAAGGAAAAAAATGCACTATGTTTAAAGGAACTACCAAATCTTAATTTATAACATTAAAACCATGGTCAGGAATGCAGTCTCTGAGAACGTCCAGATGAATAGGAAATTATTGTCCATCTGCGTTTTATTCAAAATGTCTCTATGTGCAAGCAAACGTGTTTATACCCACATGTAGAAAAGGCTCAGTTCTGCCAAATGCTGAAATCCCTCATTCCCACTGATGCCATTGGGCATTCGAATGTTTCCAGGGCATTAGTCCTACGTTTGCAAAACAATGGCATGTACATGCATTTACAACGGCCCAAATTTTCAGCTGCTCTTTAAATATATGTACAAATGGGGAAACGATCACCTAGTTAACGTTTGCATGGATTGTGTTTTGGGATATGGGGTATTTGTATAATGAATTTACTTTTTGGTAAAAAATGTTTAATTTAGAGAGCCGTATCTATTACCTGAAGCATATTTTACTGTAATAATAGGATCTAGAATGTGGCAGAGCTTGAAGGAGTTATTCTTTGGAGATCTATTTTACTTTTCTTTGGTTTTAATTCTTTCATTCAAATCCCAGAAAACAACAACTGGTGCTTTAAGAGCAACCAGCATTCGGAAGCAGGCACTCTGCAGCAACAAATTATTTTGAAAATAATGTGAAACAGTTTGATTTCAGTACTGATTCTCTCTGTCCACTATCAGAGTATTCCCATATGAGGATAGGTATAGCATCACGGAGAAACTTCTATACTACTGTAGAGGTGTCTGTATCACAGGTGTGCTGGTGCAAACCACTTAAGTAGGACTCACACCTGTAAATGAACCAAGTGTTCTTGTGCAGAAGCAAGAGACCAGACCTTAGAGCTAGTTTGTACTGTGAGGATCTGCCCTACAGCATTAGCAGAGTGGCTACCCAGGTGTAGCTATATTGATGTGACACTCACCCTCTGCACCCTCCCTCTCTCCCCAAATCTGTGGGACCAATTCATTTCAGCATAAAAGTCAATTTATTTTAAGGTAAGTCTCAGCTTTAATTCTGTGAGAAAATTGTTAGTCTAGAATTGCTCCAGGTTTTCTTTCCTACAAGATTGTCCTGTTTTTTGGTTTTCTGGGTTTTTTTGGTTTCTTTTTTCCTTTTCTAATGTTTGTCTCAAGTAATAGCAAACTGCATTAGCTCCTGAATTCTATATCAGATGAAGAGCTGCCTTCCTTGGGCGAACATCCCCAGATTTCTGTGGATGTGGAGGCAGAGAAAGAACCCACACAGACATGTGATGGCAAAGCACTAACACTGACAGGTCTCTTGATGTTATAAGTACTGTCCCCTCTGGTAAATCTGTCCCATTTTTAGAGGCAGGCCACAATTACTGTATGTTCCTTCCCCCGTCTCTTCAGAAGATGTCTCTGTGCAAATAATTAACATACAATCAAACCCTAAACCTTATCTAACTTGCACTGCTGATGGAGGTTTTCATGGAGCCCATTTAAATGTGCCAGGAGGACATTTAAAAACAGGGAAGAAAGTGAGGTATTTTAAAGCAAATATTCTTTAAACACTTTGATAGAGCAAATTGTACTTTAAAAATCATTAACTAGGTAAAATAAATAGCAGTGGGGTTCTCCACCACTTGGCCTTCTTATGTGCTAGTGTGTTAAATTGTTTGCAGTATTGCCTGCTAGTTCTTGTGATTTCATTGTATGTTCTGCAGTTTTCTGCAAGTTTCAACTCTGAGGTTCTAATGATTATCTGAGAAGCTCATGTTATTTGTTAACACAAGAAAATTAATGCAAAAAACCCTCAGAGAGATGTTACGGGAAGAGAAGGTGGTATCTGTTTTAAACAAAACTGGTTTGTCCCACACTTGCTTCTTATCATTTTCATTCCCACTCTTACAACCCCCATGCTTTTAAGAAAGGGGCTAAGGGATGTGTGCCCAAGAAGTGATTTGGCCAGAAGCAGTTTTGTCCCTGGAGGACACCCACCAAGTTCTCACCATGTTGCTTGACTTCTGCATCTGTGATGTCTTGTTTTTTGTGTAGGCTTGCTCTACCCTGTGGCAATCAAACACACTATTATCCTTTCACGTCTTATTCTTGCTTGCCTCACCCTAGGTAAATCTCAGTTTGCAGGCTGTTTCCTGGGTTTGCCTGCTGTGGATGTCTTCCTGGCTACAGTCATCTTCCCTTTTGGGTGAACAGGAAGAGAAGGGGCACATAGAGCTTGGTGCCACCTCACTGCTGTCCTCCTGTCAGGGCACAAGTCTTCTGCTAATTCATGCTGTGGGGTTCCTAGGGCACAAATTTTTGGTGGTGCAAACACCACATTCCTCAGTTCTTCCCTGTTTGATTGCTATCAGTGTGTCCATGGTTCTCAAAATGTTTCAGGGTTTTTCCCGTGACTTTGCTCTATTGCCCTTCCTGTTGCTTTTACTGACAGATTGCTTCTGTTCATGCATTCTTCAGACCAATATTAATATTTCTGTTACAAATGCTATAAAACTGAAAAAACCAATATTCTAGTGAGAAGTAGTTTACACTGTGGCTTGAAGTACAGATTTAGGTATCAGTTGAAAAATAAATTGCATATAATGTTTTTAAAATGGTTTTATAGCTGTCTGTCTTTTGGGTTTGGCATATGTATAATTTGGGTTGCTAGTATTACAGCTTAACCCAGCCAACTAGGACATTCTAAAACATTACATTTTCTTGTAGTCTAGACATATTTCCACAGACAGTCCGGCCACAGCTAAGGGTCTCTGTAGATTTAATACAATTCAGATGCTTCTTCTTTTGGGACAGTCTTAGAGCTTACTGACCCTGAACACAATATATGAAGATTACTCATTTATTAGCCAGATTGGCAGAATTGAGTGGTTGCTGCCTTGTGCAGTCATTTTGCTCCCATTCCTGTGCTGCCTCCTGTGCTTTGCTGGCACTCCAAAATTGCTTACAATTTTTATGATCCAGCTTGTTGTGTGTGGCTGCTCAAAGGTTTCCAGCACTACATCAGAATGAGTACAGCAAGATAGGAATACCTGGAAGCTGCTCATCAGTCTGTCCTGGGATTTTCTTATCTATGTCTCTGGGTGCATTACATCAACAAGGAGGTACTGAATATGTGCCCAGCACCCATAATGCAATATCCTAATATTCATAAGCTTCCATTAAGGTCACTTGTCTTTGAATCTTTGAAGACACACCACTAGGAATTATCCTGTCCTCTGAAATGCTAGTGCTGTGATATGGACTGATGAGAATTTGAACAAAATTGTGGTTTTTGTATGCTCTTTGTGGTTTCATGTACGATTTGACTAGATGTATTATTTAGCTTGGTTAACCTAGGCATGTAACTGAGCCCATGTTCTATAACTGATCAGCTTTAACATTTACATGTTCCATTTGTAAAAATTATATTTTATGCTAGGAGACACTTAAATTCTGCATTCATTCAGTAAATATGCAGTGTGTTCCCATATCAGGTCCTTTGACAAGCTTAAATGAGCTTCACAGAATTGTTTTAATTCCAATTCCTCCCTATTTTTTTTCCTCCTGTCTGTAGTGTTCCCAGCAGTGCAGTAGCCAGGATTTGATTTCTGTCAGAAATGATACTGCTTCAGTCTCGTCTCTGTAAGTCTCCACAGGGAGGTTAGAGGGTGGTTATCCTCCGGCTGGTCTGGACCTGGTCCAGCATTCAATGAGAATGCAAATCCCCTTGAAAGCAGATACCTTCTCTGCAGTGATACTGCCTTTATGCTGCATGTGCCTCAGGAAGCTTGTGATAAGTTTATATTTGCATCGAAATACTTTTATTTTTTTAAAGGTACCCAGTCTTTTGCTGTTATGGAAGCTTAGTAAATGAGCCCAATTCTTTCCTCTCTTTTTCAACAAGAAAAAAAGACTACATGTAACACAACTCAGGGCCTTGCTACAGCAGTGTAGGAGATTATTATTAGTGCTTTGCTGGAACATAACTTTGATTGTCAAGGCATTTGCTGCAGTTCAGAACATTAATTTTGTGATGAGAGGATTCCACATCTTCCTTGTTTTCTAAGGTACGGTGTGGCAGCATGAGCTTAAGCAAGCTGGGCTTAGTCGCCCATCCCCACTGTCCAGGTACAGAGGCTTAGATTGGAACCGGCACCGCAGCTTTCGGAGCGGATGCAGCGCTGAACTGCAGGAGGGAGGACGGCAATCCCACAGCCAGTTTAGTGGCCCAAGACACCTCTCGTAAGAGGGCTGGCAAGCCGTGGCGGGCACGCAGGCTGCGGGATGGAGGCGTGGCCGTGGGGCAGAAGCGCTGCCAGCCCTGGGCATGGCCGGGGCTGCTGTGGGGCGGGCGGGCAGCCGGACCCGCTCCGCTCTGCCGGCACCGGCGGGAGATGTTCCTGCGCAGGCTGGGGAGCCTTCTCGCTCGTCCAAGCACGCAGCTCTCGTAAGCGGCCGTAAATCAGCCGCGCTTCCCCGATTCAAGTTTTATCTTGCTCAGGCCGATCAGAAATAGCCGGATGGAATAGAATCAGCGGTGCGCTGCCAGCGGAGGGGCGGCCGCGCTGGCCGGGCACAGCTATTTCCGAGCGGGGCTG
>WBNO01004499.1:150793-184376 GCA_013400575.1 Peucedramus taeniatus
GTGTCCCCGGCGCCGGCCGGGAGCGGCTCTCGCCACCGCGGGGCTCCCGCGCCCCGGCCCGCCAGGGCAGCCTCCCTCCTCATCCAGCCGGGAAGCGCTTGTACAGCAGTTCTCCGGGCTCGGGGAGGGAGATGGGGGCGAGCCTGAACCGTCACCTATTGGCAATAAATAAGCATAAATCAAATTCCTCGACTGCTTGATAATTAATAATTGGATTAAAACGTAGATATTTCATAACTAAGCGGTTGTTTAGTCCCTTTCTCTGCCCACCCCATTTGAAGGCTTCCAGCCAGCTCCTCAAAGCTGCCTAAACCCACATGCTCCCCCCCACACCCAGAGAACTTGAGGGGAAATGGGAGAGAAAGCCCCTAGCTGTGGAGCCTGCAGCGAGGGCTCGATTTCACCAACCATTTTCCATCATCAGGCGACGGGCATCCTGTAATCCAAACGGGGGAGGCTAAAGAGGAGTGGACAGACATCACCTATCTGAAATGCCGGTGGTATCTATCCTAGCTTGCCAGATTTTCTTCTTCACTCCTTGTCTGCTGGCATCACATTTCACCTTTTCAATCCCTGCTCAGTGTGGTGGGTCCCAGCCCACCAGGTTGCTGGAGCACCTTCTCATCCTTTCCAAGAACTCCTGGCGCAGGTGTCCCCCAGAACTGGCCTTTGCCCCTCTCTCAGTGGTGCCCCAGGCACCCCTCCCCAGCTGGCAGCCCCTCTGCTGAGCCTGCCAATACAGCTGGGACTGAGCTGGTGGGGTGAATGCAACGTTCCTTAGCATTTACCACAGTGGCTGTTTTCTTCTTGACAAATCCTTCCTAGCTGCAGAACAGATCCTTCACTTAGTGAGACATATCTCTGATAGGCCACATTTTTTAATGTGATTGCCAATATACTAAAAATAGCCATTTTTTTAGTATTTTTTTCTTTTAATGTTTGTGTGTAGACACAGTACCTCTGTGCACACAGTTCCATCCTGATCCATTCTTTGGTTTTGGAAGGCTTTGACTTTTGTAAATGAGCAGAAGATGTCACCCTGGTGAGCATCAGCTCAGCGCTGAACTCTCTATGGCCTAGTTTTTGCATTTATGAGGATCCACTGTTTCTTGAGTAGCTAACAGGAAACAGCAATGGGCATCTCAGAAAAGCTATAGAAAACTTGTTATTTAAAAAAAAAAAGTATACATGTGTGAACACTAGACTGGTAGGGTACATGGCTGTAACTGTGCCTTGAGCTAACCAAGAGGCTTAAAAGGTTAGAGGCACCATAAAAGTTGTTATACAGAGCTGGTGGCATCCCTGGATGCCAGAGATGGAGAATTTCACTGCCACTTGCTGTGAAGGGGCATTTGAGTTCCAGGAGAGATTTGGGGTTTAACTTTTAGTTTTTATTAAAAACTAGAACATAATTTTAACCTTCTTTTTTTCTCTTTTAATTCGGGGGCGGGGGAGGAGGGGTTTCAGCAACTCTTCTTATTGTGTCTGTTGATGTAATCTCCAGAGAGGTTACCAAGGTTAGATTTTTGAACAAGACAGATCTGTAGATATGTCATTACCTATTCAGAAAATACATGTGCTGAGCTCTTTTAAAGCTCAACATTTCTTGATGCTGAGAACTTCTGAAAATGTGTCCCACTATATGAAATTACTGTATGTCATGAAAATAAAAAAATATAAAGAAAAAGTGGCAGTCCAGATTAGTCAGAAGATAAATATAAGATATATGCAGAAGATAAAATGGTGTTCTGCATGGGATGGGAGTAAGGACAAGCAAGGAGTGAGAGCTGTATATTGAAGGCAAGGAATGCCTCATGCTTCTCCACGAGTCACATTTTACAACTGTGTAGACACAGCCGTTTTTTTCCCTCGGCTTTCCCATGTGCCTTCAGCTGGTACTGAGGGCAGTGGGTTCATCTTGCTGTGCCTATTTCTCAGCCTAGCCTTTGCCTTTATCACCCACCAAAACTTTAATTAGTTATGGCCGCACGATGCGCGTGGGCTGCGTGCGGCACCGCAGCAGCTCGTGGGTGCAGTGCTGCTACATGCAGTGGTGTCAGTGTGGGGGTTTCCTTTCTTTGATATCACTGAATTGGAAAACCTTCTTCAGCTCTGTGTGGGTTCTGCTTGTGTGAAGAGTGATTGTAATAGTCACCTTATCTCACAGCTGAAGGACTGCAGCAGAAAACTGTTAAGAGGGCTGGGTTATTGGCACCAAACATTTCCTGTCAGTTTGCAGTTCCTCAGTCTGAAAACTTAGCCAGTTTATGTTCTGCTTGATCAGATTTACATCCAAGGTATTTTCTCTGTTTTTCAGAACAGATAATTTTCAGGGGAGAAATCATTCTGTCCTTTCCTTTGCCCTTCTCAGTTTTGAGGATGCTGATTTGTTAGCAATTCAAGATGATGGATGATCCCTCTGTAGAGGTGGTGATGTAATTACCAGAACCTGAACGTGTTCATGCTGACCATATAACATGGAGAAACTAAGACTGTAAAGCCAGCTCATGTGAAGAGTTATTTTTAGGACATAGGAATACAAGGCTCTTTATCAGAATTTTTCTACAGTGTCTATAAAGTACTTTTATAGATAGATAACTACTATGGCCTATCTCTTGGCCAGTGGAAAGTGGAGATGTCAGGGTTGGACTTACTGTGACAGAGGTACAGAGAAGGATGGAAGAGCCTGGATTGCCTCAGTGCCTCTGTAGATTTCCTGTTCGTTGCCATACTGGATCATGTTGCTTTCCACCTACTGTTTTTGTCCCTGGTATGCTTTGAGTTTGAACTAGTGGTGGCTTGTCATGCCCTAGTGTCACTAACATGTTTGTTTGAGGGGAGGGAAACCTGAAAAAGAATGAAGAGGTGTTATCTCAAGCCTTTCTTAAATGTCAGTATTCATTCTTAAATGAGCTTTGCTTTAACTTGCCTTAGTTCTTCTTTTGTTTGGTGAAGAGTACTTCAGTATATTCAATTTCATGCTGTTTGATGTAGCAATACACATTAACACATGGTGAGGAGTAAATGTAAGTACTGTGCTATTCTGTCTTCCATAAATAATACTATAGGCTAGTTGCCACCTTAATCTCAGTTCCTTCCAATTTATTTCATTTCAGTCACAAGGAACTCATAACATCCTAGCCTGTATGGCAACCAAAGATCCCAGTTTGCCCAGTAAGCTGGCAGTGTTGGTAATGGTCTTCAGTGCCAGGTCAAGAAGGCTCAAGCATAAAACTTGCATGTGGTTTCTTTTTGTGCAGTACATGCTATTCAGATTCTGGAAAACTTTCTTTGTTAATTTGGTTAATATACTTGCTTTCAGTGTAATCTCATCTTGCATCCATTTGAATGGATACTGACAAATATTTTCATTTGCTTAACCTATTTACTAAACCCCAAGCTTCCCAGAGCAACAAGGATAACACATGAAGGTGACTCAGGTACAGTTTAAGAATATAGAGTAGCCTGGAATAAAGGGCTCAAGAATAGCAAGTAGGAGTTATTTACAGCAATTTAAGATAATCTGTCTGCATGTGGAAGCTGAGCAGAGAGCCCTTGCATGAGGGGACAGTGATATTCAGCATGGGAGCAGTGAGTGAGCTTTGCAAGAGGAGATCTAATACTCCTGTCCTCTGGTGGCCTTCCTTTTGGGGCAGATGACCGAAAGACAAAATACAAACCACATAAAATTCCCTGAAAGCTTTTGTGTAGCTTCACTCATCATAAAGCAGCAAGGGCTTGCTGTCTTTCTTCTCTTTCTTCACAGATAGTATTAGTTTTGTGTGTGTGGTGGTTTTTTTGTTTTTTTTTTTTTTTAATGTACTTAGATTCCCACTCAAGATTTATGGTGTTCCAATAGTCACATTACTGTACAGACTGAACTTCAGAACCTGTATTTTGTATTTACAGATATCTTAAAATTGACTTTTGGGGATGAGAATGCTCTTCCCATATCCAGAAATAAATTACTTTGAGAAAGGGAGATAAGCATCTATTTGACTCTTTTAACCCAATGAGTTTAAGTAGTATATCTTTCTTCTGCAGAATATTTTTTCCCAGCAATTTTTTTTAACTCTGTTTACTCAAAAACCTAGTTATCTGAACAATGGAGACTGGGAAACTTTGGAATTTATAAAAAATATGGTTATAAAATAATATAAGCATGGGAGCTTATTATTAGTTATAATTGCTGTTCATTTTCCTAGTTTCAGAAAATCTACCATTGCTGCTTTTGTACATATGGATGGTTTTATAATGTAGGGTGAAGGCTCTGGCAATGTTTATGTGCTTTTGCATTTTTTTGTTAGTATTCTAATTATCATCAGTTTCTCCAAGCAGACCATGCCATTAACATTCCTCCTACTCAATGCTTAATGGGAATCAGAGTTGAAGTTTGACACAAAACAACCGTATTGTTCTTTGTTCCTGGTTCTGTGTCAGCATGAAATCTCACACACATACACACATGTGTCCTGTTTAAATTTGCAACTAACAGTGTTAAAATTTTCTGGAAAAACAATAAGAAGGTGAGAGAAAGCCCTTAACAAAATGACGGGGACACAGCCCACACAACTGAATGTCTTGGTGCAGAGGACTTCTTAGAGCAGACACATGCAGACAGTATCCATCGCTTGGATGGCTCATGTAAATCTTCTATTTCTTTAAAAACCAGTAATTCAGGACAGAAGAGCGAGGGTGTTTTCAGCTTCATTTAATTAGCAATTGTTGTCTTCTTTCTTTGAAGGACCTGCCTTCGGTAGCTCGATAGTACCTTTTGTGTCCCCTCAGAATGTTCTGTGCTGGGAGCTGTGCCCTTACAAACGATTTGAACTTGTGGAAGTGGCAGGGGCAACTTTCGGAAACATGTAGCTGCCAAGTTTCCTGTGATGTGATCTTAAAATAGACCAGACTGGGAAAAGAGGGGAGGACTGTCACCAAGTGTGCTCCGCATGTCAGGACTGTTTTTACTTGATCTATATCGGCTGGCAAAGTCCTTTGTGAGCAGAAGAAAGAACCTCACCCCCACCCATTTCCTCTTTTCAGGCTATTTTGGGCTTCCTGTGAAGTTCTTAGTGTACTTTCTCAGCCAGAGCAGCATTGTGAGCTCCTTCTGGTAAATCACATTTTCGGGTTGGGGTGGGGGTTGGGATGATTATAAGGAGAAGACAAGAATTTATCTTTAAACAGGTTCGGTTTTTTTTTCCTCTTCATGTGTTCAAGAAAATACTCATTATCCCACTGAATGCATGGAAGTTTCCAATATATTTTTTTTTGACCAGGTCTACCTAGGTGGCATTCACTCATGCTAGCAGGTGGTAGGGATATTTTCTCTTTTCTCTTTTAATGAGTCATTACATTTAACAAAGAGCTAGTGCCAGGAAGAGGCAGCAGGATCTTAAGGCATTTGTGGAATATTCAAGCTGAATGTTCTTATTAGTTCATGGTTGAAAAATGCCACTGCATAAACACACATCACTGATCTATTTATGTAGTGAAGCAATAGCCTAGTTCTTTTTTTTCTTTTTTTTTTTTTTTTTTTTCCTTAAGTTTCCACCAAAATAACTCAGTTGTTGTCACTGAGCTTGTCGTTGATTCCAGCCATTATGGGAGAAACCAAAACTGGAGTCCATTTTCCATGTGGATGTAAAGACTTCTCCCCTCCTTAGCCCATATTTCCAGAAAAACAGAGAAGCAGAAAAAAAATTCTGAAAGAAGATATGGAATAACACGCTCATAGATTTCTGTGCATAAAGGAATCCGGATGATGGTGAAACATACATGTATAACAGGAGAAAAACAAAACGTGGGAATTGGATTAAAGAGTTTTATCATGTGTTTGGTTGGGGCTTTTTGCTGCTTTTTACAGAACTGCAGTTCCTCAAGTCCTCAAGACTGTTACTGCTTGAACCTACTGAAGGCTGAGCAGTTCAGTGGAGGAAGGATTTGCATGCGCTGCAAAATTTCCTCTGTATAGTTGTAAGTGCTGGCCTAATCCTAGGGAGTGTTTGGTTGAAAGGCTACACTTGATTAAATGTAAAAGCATTTTTGAGAGAACACACACAAAAAAGTCCTTTGTAGGAAGGGAAGAAATTACTGATTTAATTTTTTTTCCTGATCTCATTTAAAATTCAGGAACAAACCAGAAAAATATTATTTGAATCTTCCTGGACAAAAAATCCACCCAAAACTATTCCTCACATTCAATGTCTGAAAATTCTTTGAAGTTTTTCTTTGGAAAATTCCTCCATGTGCAGTCACGGTGAGGTCAGTTGGCGACAGTTCCTGACATCTCAGCATGGACTGATATTTTTTGTGTTGTAAACACAAGCAGTATTTTGAGTCTGTGCACATTCCTAACAGGTGCTTTTTGCAACCATTTTAAAAGGGAATAGGTATTTTCCAGAAGAATCAAATGTCTTTGTTTTGCCCCCCAAATTATAGTTCAACATTAAGAAATTGTCTCAATGCATTAAATGTCTGTTATGCTTAAATTAGACCTGAAGTCATTGGGGAAGAGTTGAGAAGGAAAGGCCTTGGTAATTTTTAATTTCTACATGATTTGCTCTTGAGTTTATTTGCTCTGAATTAAAATCCCAAGTAAAAGTCTGTGTGTTAGTGTTAATCCATGAGAATATTTTCTGGGTGTAGAAACTTGGAGTCAGTCCTGAAAGCACCATGTTCTCCTGGTACTTTTATCTTGTGCCATCTTTTCCCCTGTCTGCAACATCTTATTATTTTCATGGCAGTGGCAGTTCCTTAAACTTGCTTGCTGTTTTTTCCATCACCTGATGGGCTAGAGCAGTATACATTGCTATTATTTTTCTCAGAAATATGTCCTTGAGTCTCACTACTTGTCTGTACACCATAGCCAAAGTAGGTCTTCTTCAGGCATCTCTACTTTTCACATAAAGGTCCAGGATAAAAACTTCCCTAACTTTTCCCTTAAAACGTGGAAAACGACAGCAAAAACCCAGAAGGTTTGGTGGGGTGGGCAGAACAGTCCAGCTTAGTTTTTCAAGCCTGTCTTTCCCAACCTAGCTTCAAGTTTTCCTATCTGCCTGGCAGGACTAGATCTGGAATCAAATGTATTAAAGTTGTCTCAAAGCTTACTGCACTGTTGTTACGAGTGTTTTTTGTTAGTTTGTTTAATTCCTTGCTGTTTCTGCAACCTCCTGCTTCTCACTTCTGACATCAAAAAATTTAAATCAATGGCATTTTCATTTTGCTATGATGATATACTTTGTTAAGAGGCCAATCCAGAGATCTTCATGGGTGTGTTTTGGGAACCCCAGGCTCAGATTCTGGTAAAACCAAAAATCATACGAAATAGCTCCTTGTGATTTTTTTCTCAGAATGCAGCTTGTTTTATGACAGTGAGCCAGTGAGAAGGATGGCTGTCAGGGCTGGGTACAGGGGAAAACACAGAGGGTTTCTTCTGAGAGGTGGGGGAAGCATTTCTGCCCTGGTGAGCCCGGCACAGCCAGCCTAGCCCCTCTTGTGCTGCTGTAAGCACACAGAGCGTAGAGGATCATAAATTCTGAGAACATGGAAGTCCTGGCCAGTGGCAGTCTGCGAGCAGGAATTCTCTCAGGCAGGCGTGGTTCCAGGTGGTGGGGGCAGCACAGGGCTGTGTGTTTCCAGCCCCGGCAGGCTGCTGCTGGAGATTGTGACCCCTGCACAATAGCCCTTGCTTGTAGCAGCTGGGTTGTGACACTGGCATGAGATACTTCGTGCAGCTGGACCATGCCAGTGCCAGATACCAGTCCCATGGTACGGGCTGACCCAGCTGCACTGAAAGTCTCATTCTTCTCTCTGTATGTTTTTTTTGTGGGTTTTTTTTTTTNCAATGCAAAGTGGGGGTTACAGCTAATGTGTTCTTGCACCCACGTGCATAAAATACATAGACATTAAGCAAATACAATTCACTTCTTTCTTTCCTTAAGTATTGTAAGAGTTTCTTAGACATCTGCAGTTGGTCCAAGCTGCATTTCTTGCTCTCCTAAAGGCATAAAGTGTGCTTAGAAAAAGAACAACCCCACTTGTATGTGTAGACATTTTCAGTTCTGCTTAGGGAAGAGCAGTTTCGAGTATTCAAATAATGCAAGCCGAACATTTCTCTAATGAGCATCATTTTATTTGAGTTGGAAATACTGAAATAATGCACATTTCACAGGTCAGCAACTAAAGCCCAGTTACATAGTGATTTGTAGATTGTCCAATTGTGATGGGGTGGCAGTCAGCTTTTCTTTCCCAATCTAGAGTGTCTCACAGGTATATATTTACAATTCCTACACCAGCTTCATAAGCATAAAATAAGATCCAAGTCTCTTAGTTGCCTTGAGGGCTTTCTAGACTGGGAATGGACTTTGTTTCCCAAGTATGTCTCTAATCCAATAAAGCAGTTTAAAGCATTACTATAAAAGAATATGTATATAAAATTTAATTAATTATTGTTGGATAATGCTGACAAACAGGTGAAGAAACATTTTTTTACTATTCAGTGATGACAGTCTGAATCAGGATTTAGCTCAGAGCAAGTTGACATTTTAAAGCATTCAAAAATAATTTGCCAAGACATTAAAGAAAAAAGAGAGAGAATTGCTTAAAATAGTGATGTTAAGAAAAATCAACAAATTACATTTGACCAAGAGAAGCTTCCAGTTCTTTTTATTTGTTTACTGGCTTTTTATTTTCTCTTGGGAAACTCTGAAGCCAGATTTTCAGGCTATTCTCTGCAATTATGGGAACCCGGAAAGTTCAGTTTTTAAAAGAAATCCAAGTTTCTCAAGAAGAAACACGACTGCAGGGACTGGGACTTCTAAAAGAGTGAGCAAATGCTGCAGCATTCGAGATGGTTTTGTTGACTTTCTACTTTCCCAGAGACCAGGAGAGCAGTGGTCCTTGACAAATAAAGACGATGGTGTGTGGCTCCCACCAAAATCTGCTTGCAAATGGCTCAGTGTTGGCAGTCCCAGGTGTGAAATGCTGGATGCTATCAGCAGGACAGAGAGCTTTGAGGGGCATCACCTAACAATGACAAGAAAGCATAAGAGGCAGGTTTGTCCCTTATTTTTAAGCAGCAGAGCATGGAGCGATGTGAGAAATGAAGGGTGGAGCTGAGTTACTTGCATGAGTAACATCTGCAGGACTGGGCCTGATCCTCTTCCCACTGAAAGCAGCAGGCATTTGGCCAGCCCCAGCACTGGGACCAGGATCTGCGCCAGCAAAGAAGAGGAAAACTGATCAGACATTTTCTGTGGCCTGCTCAAGGAGGAATAATTACCAAAAAAAAAAAAAAAAAAAACAAACCCAAAAAAAAAAAAAAACCCAAAAAAACCCCAAAAAACAACAAAAAAAAACAAAAAAAAAAAAAAAAAAAAGAAGGAAAGGCACAAAGAAATGATACCAGTAGAACAGACTCTTTGGCTAATACCCATAGGGACATGTTTTGTAAGCAATGTCTTTAGTCCTGCTAGCCTTCCGTCAGACATGTGGGAAACATCGTAGCTTCGTGCTTAGTTGGAAGAGTCAATCCCTGGGTTTGAAGGTGTGGGACACGAAGAACTGGAACAGGAGATAGATGGCCACTGGCATTTCTGTGGTGGGGTTGCCATGAGGGCAGGGAGCAGGTTTTTCTCAACTTGGGAATGTTGCATTGCAGCTTTAAAAAAATTGGAAATACCATCCTCATGACCTGGATCGTTTCCCTAAGCTTTTCTTTTCTTCTTTTTTATTATAGTTAATCTTATTTCTAAATACCAATTTTCTTTCCCCTAGGAAATTTAGTAGGTAATGGCATCTTTACCTCTTTCTCTAGCCCAGTTAAGTTTTGAGGTGGTTTTTCATTTCTGTAGAGGGTTTTTTGGATTGTGTGTTTTAAGTGTGGTAAGTTAGAGTAGAAATAGGTCAACCGATTAGTAGCTGCTGGTTTGCCTTTAAAAGCAAATCACTTTAAAAATTATTCTTCATATTTCTCAGTGTATGTGCCAGCTATGTGTAATTTTAGCTTGTGTGAGTGGCAATGGATCATTCGGGGCAAGGGAAAACAAACCCTCTGGAACCAGAACAGAGCAGAGTAAGTAAAATAATGAAAGCATATGTAATTATTTCCTAAAAAATGTAATACTCCAGTGAGGTTTCAGGAATCCCACGTGTAGGAGGAAGTTGCAGCTTTGAACCTAGTGTGTTTGGAGAGTCGCTTACCTTGGTAGCACAAATGTAACTCATTGACTGATCTGAGAACTTTCCTGTTTAAATTAAAGAAAAAATTTTGCTATTTACTGTTTTGTCCCTGGAAGCTTGTGGGCTGTAAGCAGAACTGTTGCAGTAGTGGTGCACTTGAAAACATGAATTTATATCACCTGGAGAGTTTTTAAGGTATCACATCAGCTTGTAATCGTAATACCTGCTCTGTGTGTTTATCAGTGACTTGTTTGCTATACTTGTAAAAATTAATTGCTTGGCATGTATTTCTGAGCTGGTTGGGAAGCTCCTTTAAACTTGTACTCTGAAGTTCTCTCTTAGTTAATGACTGCAGCTTAGTCTGCACTAGAAAATGGTACATCAGCAAGGGTTGTGTGTAAATCACTCTCCTAACACATTCAGCTGTGCCAGCAGAACCTGGAAGATAAATAAAATTATTAAAAAAAAAAAATCTGCTGGTGTAGCTTGTTTCTTCCGAGAGACAGGTCTAAAGTGTACTGTCTGAGAGCTTCTTTGCACATGTAGTCTGTGTAAGGGTAAGAGACAATCACCCACATAACTTCATGAACTCTGTCAAAGTGCTCTCATGCTGGAGGTATTTTCAGTGACCAAGATGTCCTGTTTTCAGAAACCCTTACTTACACCCAAACAATACCAATTTAATGTCTTTTTAGAAGTCGATTAATTTAAGTTAGTAGAGTTCCCTTCTTGTCCTGATGAGTTAAAGGGTATTTTTTTAACAGTCAATCTGATCAGCAGAATATAAATTGCAACCTAACCTGGACTCTAGTGCTGACCTGGCTTTGGGCATAGCATCCCAGGCACCTCCCAGGACTACTCCAGCCTGAAGGATTCCGTGGCTCTGGGCAGGGCTGTGCCAGTTGATGGGCAGTGAAAGCTGCAGTGTTGCTGTATGCATCAGAATGACTTGTGTAGCTTTCAAGGTGCCGGCAAGGTGAGCCAAGAAAATGGCCTGAATGGGTGAAAAAAGTTATTTTGTATCACAGATGTCTTCTAAGTGCCAGGATCTCCCTTCTGCATCATGTTGTGATCTCTGTGGTTCCTCTGCATTTTGCCATCCCTGGCAGGTTTCAAAGGTGAACTCTTAAAGGTTGTTATGGTTCCTGTTGTTTTTCTCATGCTGCCTCTTTGACATGCAGCAGTGCATGCCATGCAGAACAGTGTGGTCCATCTACCATCCCTCCCTTGCACTCAGTAACCTCAATGAGCTAACAGCATGAAGGAAAATGATACAAAACTTCCGAATTCCTCTTTCAGTGTTCAGATTTTAATTTTTTTTTTTTTTTTGGTGATATTTTTCCTTCTCTGTGGCACAGAGGTGGTGGTCCACATGGGTTTGCTGAGTGTGCTCATGGGGCGTTACAGAAGACATCTCTCATCTCCTACTTCTTTGTCGCAGTGCTGGCACAACTTCTGTTCCCAATAGTGTGGTGCCTCTCCAATTTCCTGTCTCTACATGCCAGATTATGGGAGTCAGACAGTCAGCAGGACTGCACTGGGGCCAGAGCCAAAGAGCAGGAGCAAAAGACGTGAGCAAAATGCTTTCCTTGGGAGAAGCTCTGCACTAGGGGTCTTAGGTTATTGACTTGGAATGACTGACCTAAGTCCTTCTAGCAATTTGAAGGTGGGGCTTGTAACTGGAAGCCCTCCTGCCTCTCCTTTTTTACACTATCCTGTTCCAACATTGTTGCCATTTGAGTTCTTGAATTCTGTGGAGTCTGCAAGGCTGTGAAGAAAATCCTGAAACTCCTGTCTTGCTGTCCCGGTGATGCACTGTTCACTCGGATTTCACATTTTGTTTGCCAACTCATTCTGAGACTAAAACCAACATAAAGACCCAGAATGTTCCAAGTCAGTGCTCAGATCCTGTAGGAAAAAGTTAAGCAATCCGAATGGTAATAGGAACGATGGCTTATTTTGGGACTTTAATGACATTTAGCAGTAATTTGGAGGCTAGGTAGTCTTGAGATTGCTAGCACTGAACTAGCAGTGGCCATGCAAGGTTCTCTGCAGAGCTGCAGTTCTGGTTAGCTGGACCCTTATGTAAGCAGGAATAAGAAACCATGGAGTGGGGTTTGCTCAAAGTGCCCTACATTGGCAAAGTTTCATTTTTAACAAATGGAACTGATCAACTTTGTGACCCAGTGCAACTTGAGAGACAGCGCTCGTTGTGCTGTCCACAGTTTTTGAAACTCTCTTTACAAGATCACCAGTCTCTGCAGAGAATTTCTCTCCAGCTATCATGGCACAGGCAAACTTTACTCTCATTACTGAGGATTTTTTCTAGATCCTGCCTGTTCCTCACAGGTCTCTCTTAATTGCTGACATTGCTGCTGGCCTTTTATTTGATGACCACCAGACTGTCACCAGATTCCTAATCTCAAATCCATCAAAGGAGTAGCAAAACCCCGCTCACTTACAAAGACTGTTCCACCCTTTCTTTTGTGACCTGACTTAAACCGGGAGTTTCAGTATGGAAGACTGGTTAGCAAATTTTTTAATGCCATAGGAATGCTTGTCTGAGAATAGGTTCATATTTATGCTCTTATGATCCCAAACAGAAACATGGATATATATGCATCTGGTTGTGTGAGGAGGCTGTAGGGCTTTCGGTTCATTTGGGTTTGGGTGGTGTGGCTGGTTTTGTTTTACTTCGAGATGTCACTTGAAAAGAGATTTGTCCTAATTTAACAGTAATCCACGATCAGGAGGCAAACTAGGTTTGATGATGCCCTAGAGTTTAGAGAATTATTAGGGTTTTTATTTTTGGCGGGTCTTTCATGTGATAGGATCTGTGCTTTGGGGCTGCACTCTTTGCAAAACTGAGAATTGAGCTCTACAGGGCTTAAGATAAATCAATCTTTTTTCTCTTGCTTCCCATGGTGAATTTGCTCCTGTGGTGGTTGCATAAGGCAACCCAGCTGAGCAAAGCCGCAATAAAAGAGAAGCAGCTTGCTACTCGCTTTCTGTCAAGTTGCCACACTCCTTCTGTACATGCTGCTCTACACCAGTTGCAGATTACCACAGCAAATAGCTTCCAAAACTCCAGCAGTCTTTTCTCCCGTGTGCCTTTGCTTGTTAGCATGGCTGAAAGGCTTTTGTGCTACTGCAGCACAGCTTGTTGGCTGATATGGCATGATAGAAACCAGTTCATTATCATTGTCCTTTTTTCAACTTTAATTACCCTGGCTGGTCACACATTTCTGCTCCTGGAAAAGGAGTGAATTCAGTATCTGGAAATGTGATCTGTCATGAGCTTCAAGTTGGGCAGCCTCACTTGAGGTATTTCCACTGAGGGACAGATTCAGGACTTGGAAGTCTTTGGGAGGAATCTGGAAATTCTTTACTGGAAGAGCACACAGAAATGCAGGGCAGCATTACCTTTCCAGGGTACTGGATAAAAGTAGCCCATCAGAAAAAGGAACTTTTCACCAGTTGTCATTTACCTTATGTTCAGAAATCAAGACTGTACTTTAACAGGTTGTAAATGAGCAGGGTTTAGGCAATTTGAATCAGGTGGTGTGCAAGGCTCACCACTTCAGTGGCACAATCCCTCTTCCAAGGAGAACCGGCTCACGGCTGCCCAGCTCCTCCTTTAAATGGTGCAGGTTTCCTGCCGACCCACAATGGAGGTAGGAGGGAGGACAGCATGACAGCTCTGCCTTACAAAGAGCTACTTTTTTGCTGTTTCTACATTGTTTGCTCCATCTGAGTTAGTGAGATGCCTGTCTTATAGTGGCTGGGTACAGCTTGAGCCTCCTTTGGCATGTTCTAGCTACCTTCCTACATACTTGCTTTCATCCAAGTTGTACAGTATGAGGAAAGACGGCATTGTCATCCTGACTTACCAAATCTTGTATTAGTCATGTCTTTGGGAGATGGTGGCAGTTCTTCACCTCCCACGCATAGCCTAGATATAGTCTTTTACCAGGCTCTATATGGATTTAAAAAAAAAATTAAAAATCCAAATTCTTTGGCTCCTTTAACTGTAAATGGCTGTAATTCATAAATTTTACCATTTTGTTTGTCTGATGAGAACTGTAGCTTGTGCAAAGAATGGTATTTTGGCTTCCCTGCCCCCTCTTACTGTTGTGGTAGGGTGAATTGCATCATTTCTAATAAGATTAGAGCTATTTGCATTTTAAGGTGTTCAGGGTATTAGCTGGCAGTGTGTCAGTTTAGTCTGTCTGAGCTGGCTTTGGTCACCTCCCATAAAGGTTAGAGAGTTCAGAAATATTGTGCCTGGTTGAACTGAGAGTCTAGACATGTCTGGAGAGATCCTTAGTTTTCAGGGTTTGTCTAAGTTTTGTTTCAATAGGGGTGTGAAAGCTACCAAAAAAATGACAAGCTAACACAAAGGTTTGAAAGTCATTTGAGTACTGTGTGGGTGAGAAATGCCTGTATCTGTACTCTTAGTCAAAGAACAGTAAAGGGCACACACTGAAAAAATAAAGAGCACTGTCAAGCAAATAAAAGGCCTTTTATTTGTGTATAGAGATGGAGTCCAGGGTTGCTCCTAGTTTTAACTGTAGAAACTTGGGTGTGCCACTCAGACCTCTGCATACCAGGCTGCAGCTCTCTGCATTTGGCCTGATCCATGCAGCCTTCTCTGGAGGTGAGCCATGCAACAACCTTCCTGATGCTCCAGGAGTGAAAGAAAAGAAAAATAAATATCAAAGTATTTTTCCTGCAGGACTGCTCACTTTGCCACTCCTGGAAGCCCAGCTGCTGGTTGTGGCCCCATGCTCCATGCAGCTGTGACCATACCTCTGTCCAGCTCAGGGACCTTCCCTGTGTCCACCTTTCTGTTCTGGAGATCTTTCCCTAAGAGCCCCAGTTCCATGCCTTGAAAAGGCTCCTATCATTTTCTCCTCCTATTCCAGTGAACCTCTTTCCCAATGAGCGTTGAAAAACATATTGTTCAAGAACATGGTTTTCACAGGAACATCTCAAAACAAGGAACAGTATTGCTCCTATACTAAAAGCTGTCCTAAATCTTAGAAAATTTAATAGGTCTTAACAGAAGTTGGACAGTGGCCTGACCTCTGACAGATGCCACTGTGTGTTGTGTTCTGTCTGGAGGAGTCACTGTGTGCTGGGGCCATCATACCTGTTATCAGTACTTGGAAGCTGTGGTGGAAGTAGGAATGCTAAGGATAGGCCATGGACACTGCTTGTGTGGTTGCTGACAGGTAGACAACACACTGGAGTTACACACTGGGAGTTTTTTGCCTTAAAGCTTGCAGTTTCTCAACTGGCAGATGAAGTAACCTGGGAAAAGGACAAAGGAATGGTAACATTAAGTGGAATATGCCTGTTAAAGTTTCCTAGAGATGAATTAATGCAGAGCAGAAGCTGTTTGCTTCTGCAAGTTTCTACAGGCAAATTATGTTCTTGACCACTCTTCGGTTCTCATAATAGCTGGAGTATTTGAAAACTCTGATTCCTGTAACTGTATAATAAGAATGTCAAGTCTCATTAAAAAAAATACAGTAAAACTGTTTCTAGCCTTCCTGACTGCAGCCCAAATCTTTTGGGTATGGCCCGAGTAAACTCAAATGTTTCTAAACAACAGTAAACAATGGCGGTGTATTTTTTTAGTATTGGGATTAACATCAAGTGGGCAATACTAGAATTATCAAACCTTCATCATCAGTAGTGCTAAAGGCTCTTGAAGGATATAACCACATCAGCAGTTATGTTTAATGTGAAGTGTTGAGACGAGAGCAGCCAGTTCATTTTCCTAGTTATTTAGGCACCATTGGTGATATATTTGTGGGTTTGTATGTTTAATATAGGCTTTGATGTTTTCCCTTATGCATCTTTTTATTATATAAATAATGTCCTTGTTTCTTGGTGTTTGCTGTTGGTGTGTGCAAATACATTCATCTTTTGTTTCACCCTTCCCTAGTGACCTGTTACATTTAGTTATGGGATATACAGAAAGGAAATAATTAGTCTAACTTTGATCTGCCCTTGAAATTGCGCTGTGCTTTTAAACCACTGTAGAAGAAGAAGAAGAACAGTAAGTTTGTTTCTGCTCTCCTCAGCAACAAAGCACAGAGTAAACCTAAGCACTGTAAATTATTGTACTATGATAGCCTAAAGAGCTACTTTTTAATAAATGAGTTGTAGATGGAAACTTTTCTTTCCAGCATGGAGATGCTGCAGATAGGGCAGTGTTGTGCCAGGAGCTCCTGAGCTGTGAAATCAGAGAGACCATTGGATCATCGCTTCCGAACACCCACATGGGTGCCCATTTCATCTCACCCCCTTACTTTCATATAGTCCCTCACCTTCATTTATTTTTCACTTTTTAACAATGAAGCTTAGTTTGTTGGAGATTCTTGTATTTTTTTTTCCCTTTCTTTTTTCATCTTTGTATTCTGCTTGGCATTGCATGAGCAAATTATTAAAGCTTCCCTGCTCCAAGGAGCTCTGGGAAGAAAAAAAAATCTGCCAGAAGTTATTTGAAATGGGCTGTGAAATTTGCAAACTGTTCCAGGAAAAGCAGGTATAGTTTTCTGTTTCTGATCCCCATAACCTAGAAACAAAGCAAAATTTGGATGATAGAACAAAAATGCAACAGCTTTGAGATTTGTTTTTTCTGGTTGCTGGTGGTGAAGGAGAGCCTTGGGTCCAGCCTATGGGCACAGAATTTGAACTGTGTGTCCATCTAGTTAATTTACTTATAGTTGGTCTTTTTGGGTTTTTTAAACCTTCACTTTTTTCCTAGTGTGTGTTGTTTTTTGAGACACCAATACTATTAAAAGTTAGGTAATAGGACAATAGGAAACAGCTTTATTTCAGGTGAAACTGGACCTTGTTTTTACAGTTTCTTTTATTCTCAGAAAAACAGAGAATAGAAAGAATTTGGAATACAGAAATACAATGCCAATTTCTCCTCTAATCCCCTTAGTCTGCTTTTGCATTTACTGCATGTGGCTTCGTGGGGGATTGTCCCAGTGCAACAGAAAACTGTTTCGGTGATTCCGTAAATGGCCCCCTACACTGATCCATGGGAAGGACTATTTGCTGTCAAAGTCCTAAAAAGGCTTTCCTTGGGGTGGTGTGGTTTTTTTTTTGTTGTTGTTGTTGTTGGTGGTGGTTTGTTTTTTTTTTTTTNTTTTTTTTTTGGCTAGGCAGCTGTTGAGCTAAGAATACCCAGATTTTTTACAGTGGATGTGAACATTTTACGCCTTAATCTCACCTCCTTTTTCATAAGCAAATCGTCTTCTTTGTCATAGTTCCAGACCTCAAAATCCTAGGGCTGTCTTTTTTAAATTGTGCAGTGCTCAGGCCACTGAAGTTGTGACCCTTGATTCAAGGATCTTTATGTTTCAGTAATGCAAATAAATGGTGAAAATGCACTAGTTTTACTAAGATGTTGTTTACCTGGCATGGGTTAAATGTGAAACTGAAGTCTTTGTAGTGAGTCATAATTAAAGATTCCACTGTATAGTTTGTACTATTTTTATTTGATTATCTATTATTCCTGTGTGATATTTTCCCATCCAGTGCAAATACTTTTGTTCCTTTTATCTGTTAACTGTTTTTCTGCCCAAAGCCATTGTGTGTTGCTCCTTTAAGATGACATCTCCTGTGATGTACCCCAGAGCTAGATGTAGTAGTATATAAAAGTGTCTTAACACACTTCACACTATCACAGTGCTAAATTATTTAGGTTTTTCAAAAGGCATTTAGGCTTTTGCTGAAAGAGGATTCAAATGTGTACAGCAGTGGTGGTTATTACTCAATGTATGTTTGTCCACAAATGCATATGAAAGGTAGAGATGTTAATTTTAGTTTCACTGAGTCTCCCCGGCTGGAAACTGAATGTAAATCTGAGTATGTATCCCTCTCTTGTGTTTTGCCTCTAGCAGCTTTTAGAATCACAAATGCACATTTTTAATGACTAAATGTAACATTAACAGAGACCCATTCTGCCCCAGTTGTTTCAGTTGAGAATGGACTTGCTAGAGACTGCTTTTAAGTAGCCACATCTGTCTAATCAAGGTTTCCCCCTTCCCTGTGGAAAAAAAAATTAAAAAGCAGAGAAAATAAAATTATTCATTTCTGTGCAAGCTTCAGAGTGGCAACTGGGATGCGAAGAGGTCATGGTCTATGGCTGCACCATAGACACTTTCCTCCAGAAGCTGGTATTTTTGTTCAGCTCTACCAGAGGTGAGCAGGAGGTTGAGCAGTGCCCCTGAGGCTGGGACGCAGCCCTGGTGTCAGGCTGGGTAACCTGCTGCATTCTCTGGGCATGGGTGGAAAACACTGCCAGGGGTGGAATGCTGGAAAGGATAAAGGGGTACCTTTAGGTTGTATTTTTCTTCCAGGTTTTAAATAAATCCCTGCACCATTTTAAGGAATTAGGAGTCAAACAAAAATATTTTGGAGAGCCACCATAGCCTTTCACTGTGTTTTTCATTTCTAGATTCCCTGAAAATGGAGCACTGCTTTGCTGGATGTTGGGGCTGCGAGTGCAGGCTTGGCAGCGTTGCTGCTGTGTATGTGCTCCTTGCAGCTGGCATTTGGAGCTGGCCCTAGATGGTGGGATCAGTCTTGGGCTGAGGTACCTGGGGAATGAGCAGCTTTCCCATGTGGGGATGGTGATCCAGCATCAACATGCTGCAGCAGGAGCTTGTGGCTTGCATAGAGCAGGAGGATACTTGGTGTTATCCTGCCTGTACCTCCTGGCAATTTCTGCAGAGCCAGCCTATGGCATCTTGCTCCTATGTGAGGAATGGGTGAATCTGAGTCCTGTTAGACAGGCTTTGGGGTTTTAGGGAGTCCATAAAGAGAAATGGAGCTTGGCCATGTGGCATTAGCTCCTGGTACCTTCCCATTCCTTTCCCATCAATGTGAAACTGGGATTCATTCACCTTAAACAAACTACTTAATGTACATGACTGAAAAAAAAGAAAACGTACACTGCAAGGTTCACATGAAAAAAGGCAGAGAAACTCTGGACCAACTCGAGGACAAGGGCGATTAAGAAAGCCTTGCAGCCAGCTGGTGATGAAATAAAGCATGAGGGATCCTTTCTTTATCCCAGCTGAGCCGGCAGGCTGGAAGGTTTTTCCTGGATGGCTGTCCTGCCAGCTCGCTGAAAGGAAGGCTTTCCAGGGGTCAGGGCTTTCAAGGTGCTGCACCTTCCAACTGGGCTGATGTGGGGAAGGAAAGAGACCTGGGGCAAGAGGCAGCACAACAGCTTTTAAGGGTATGACCTTAAAGAAAGAGGAGTTGGAAAAGCCAAAGATAAAGACAGCCCAGAACATCCTTAGGGCTGCCAAGCCTAAAATTAGACGCAGGCTAGGCTTTGTTTTCCTTGCAGGCTCACATGCCACATGCATCTTCCCCCAGTTGGCCTACTCCGTGAGGACGGCGAGTGCTGACGCCAAGGAGCACTTGACTCCCTGGGAATAGGTTTCTTGTGACTTGGTGTAGTCCCCATCATCACACAGTGGGAGCAGGTGGGCGACACGGCAGAGCTGCTGTCACGTGCGGGCACACGTGGTGCGGCGCTGCTGACAGCAGCTATCCTGGGACTGTTGCTGTTGACAGCCAAAGCGTTGTTGACTCCGGGGAGGGTCAAAATTATTATTGGTGACCACATGAGGTATTAAGTGCAGTGCTGACGTTAGGAGTCCATGCACAGAATGCAGCTCACCGTGTCACTTAGGTGGTGGTTTAAAGAGTGGGCAGTGGATTTGGAACAGGCAGCAGAAGGATGCTGGATACCACATCCCACATGTGTGTTATAACCCTTCCCTTGAAGGCAGTCGCATACATTTTGGCAGGGCACCTCTGAACAGTTATGCCCAAAAGCTCCACTTTTGCCAGATGGAGAAAAAAACCCCACAAAATTGTTTGGGCATAGCTTGGCCATTCAGGGTGAGCCAGAACAACGTGTAAAGCTTGTACTTGGGGCTGCACCAAATATGGTTGGATTCTCATGTCAGTGCATTAAAAGGGAGCAGTGTGACCGCATAGTCACTACCGTTTGAATTGGTGTAATGCTGTTAAACCAGACTTACTCTGTAAGCCCTGAAACAGGCTATCTTAATTTTATTCGCAATTCACTTAGCACTGTTGTATTCACATTATGCAGCAGAAAAGCCTGTTAAGATATGTGCTTGCCAGGGAGTCCTGCGACTGAGCAAGAGCCTTTCTGATCTCTTTGCCAGGTTGTTACCAACTCTGCATGCAATTTGGGCAGTTTGGAGTGTAGAAGTATAGGTAAATCAGACTGCAGCAGTACTTTTGGCATCTCTGCTAGCTGCCGTACAAGGGACTGATCAGCCCAGGACATTTCAAGAATGCAGAGTTTCGTTTTTTATTTTGCTTCTCCCTGCCTATCCTTCTGTTTTGTCCAGCTGCTTAGGAAAAGCAGCGGTTTTCCAGCTGCCTTCTTTAATCCCTCGGCTGGAATTCTAGCCAAGCAGTACCTACATTACAAGAGGGGAGAGGCCCTGAGTATAATGCTGCACTAAGGGTTTTACGCTTGTCTCCTTGCTTGCTGCGTAGCCAGGATAAGTCCTAGCCATTTCTCCAAATCCCTGTGAGTTTTTCTTCAAAATGAAGTGATTAACTTCTGCTGTAAACTTCCCCTTGTCTAGGGCATCCAGGCCTTGCGCTGAGCTTGACAGCATTCAAGATCTCCTGCCCACATAGACTATTAGGTTCTGCTTATCCTTCGTTTCCACTGCCTGGTGAAATATTAGATAACGGGGAAAGAGCTTATCTTACATGCGTCTGAACTGACAAATATGGCAGCCTTTCAGTAAAAAGGCTAATGCAGACGAGGCCTTTTTCCTGGCTAGAATAAGAATGAGGCCGGCGCTTGTCTTCTGCCGCTGACAACGGTCAGATGCATGCGGCATGATTTCCATAGCATCCAGACAGTCGCAGCACCTAATATCTACCTGTCTAGTCAATACATCAGCTTTGCTGGAGCGGGGAGCTGAAGTTTGTCATTGAGGCGAGTTTCTAATGCAGCACGAATGGATCTTTCAGCTGTACTCCAGGGTAAACATTGTAAGCCGTGCAAATTTATTTACCAGCGCTGACAAATAACTGTGTCAGTCACTTTTGTTTTCTCCCCGAAATAAGATATGCTTTATAAATGTCCTTATGGATTTAATTTTTGCAGCTTCGTGCGTGGGGGAGGGGGAGTGGGGGGACTTCTTGCTGTTTGAACAGATTAATATTAGCGTTTGTTTCCCTGTGTGTTTCTGCACATGAAAAATTAGTTTGTGTTTGGAATCAATAATCTTAAAGGTCTTTTCCAACCTAAATGATTCTATGATATAAATAACCTTCAGATGGACCCATTTCAGGATTTAACAGTTTGATGGTAGCAGCTGGGAAACACTGTCCTGATAACAATGTTGAGGGGAGTTTGGCTTAACAGCACAGAAGAGAAACTTTGCTTTGCTGTGCCAGGGCTACCTGGAGGGGCAAGAGGAGCAGGAAGGAAGAGGCTGCTTTGCAGACAGGGTGCTGAGCAAGGCCTGATACTCATTTCAGAAGTTTCTTGGCTCATCTGAGGCATAGGGCTGTGCTTGAAATTTAACACTTCCATTTTGAGAAAGAATACTCACTGTTATAATGTGGCATATTTCTGCATTGCATTCATACAGATATTTTGGGAAATTGTTTTCCCAGCTGTAAATTCTAAACCGTACATTCGCTGTTGAATTCTGAGCCACCAGCTAAACCCCAAAGTGTCTGACAGCCCAAAAAGCTAGGGATCTAGTGGGAGAAACTGGTGTCCTTTTTAGAAAAAAGGGAATAGAAGTTTATGGGTGGCTTTCTGCAGTATGGTGAAACACAAGTGTGCTCTGCATGGAGGAACTGGAAAGAGTTGTTAGTTGGGCAAGCCAGACACACCTAGACAGCATCCTGAGCTGCTGCCAATCCACATGGGGGGTTTGGATCTCTTCCAGGCTTTGTTCCTGAAAATAAATTGTTCAAGATGGGAAACTCTGAAGATTGCATTGACCAGTGAGCCATGCCTCTGGGTGTGAGCTTTAAGGGAGAGAACGCAGGTTTTGGATTTGGGCTAGAGGCTCACAGAGAAAAAGCTGCGATCAAACTTTAGCCTACATTTCATTTGTTTGCAAGAGGTGGTCAACAATTTTTTTCGTGTGTTTTTCCTCATAAATGGGATTTATTTTGGCCTCAGAAATTTGAGAAAGGGCTTTGATCTGATTATTTAGTTTAGCTATTAACTTGTTTTGTATCCACAATTTATATAAAGAGATCACCTCTGTTTTTATTCCACTGGAGTGAAGAAATTAGGTAACATGTATAAACCATGCAGAATATGTAAGACAATGGATATATGCTAAATATTATGTTATTTATTTAGTGCTTTGATAGCCATGTTGCAAAACAAATGAGGAGGTGGGGATGTCTTTTGGAACAGAATATGCTGCAGCGCCCGCCTTGATCTGCATTAGACATCTGCACTGTGAAGTACAAGCGATGCTCAAAGACGCACTGAGAAAACAAACGGGTTACAGAACTGTCGTGTTCGAAATGACAAAATGTGTAGGCAATGGAGAGCCTAAAACTGCTTCAGTTTCAGGCAGGATGTTAAAGTATTAACTGAATAAACAGCGGAATATAGCAGAAAAGATAAAATACGAACATTTTGGAAACTGGGACTCAGTTCTTTAGGTGACGAAAATTCAAACTGTGCTAAAAAAAGAGAAAAAAGAGCAAATTTTTTTTTTAGCTGAAGACCAGACCCTCAAAAATTTTTAACACTGGGAACCACAACTCTTACCTTTAATACTGGGAACCACAACTCAACTCTTAAGAGTTAAACCCTTCCCCCTCCCCCTCCCCCAACCTTCAAAAGCAAAACCACAAAAAAACCCAAACCCCAAAGCCAAACAGAAAATCTCCTTCCTGAAAATTTTTAGAGGCGTTGAGGTTTAAGTTGACTGTGGATAAGGCACTTACAATGAACAAAAAGTCTTAGTCTGAGCTTTCAGAGCAAGAAATGTGAGAGGAAATAAAGAAAAAATTTCCAGAGTCTTTTTAAATTCAAAATGTCTAAGCCATTTCTGCCCAAAAAAGGATAGATTGAAGCTGAGAGCCAGTTTGGGTTGCATGACAGATTCATGCTTCTTATACGCACAACTTTGGCTTGAGCAATTCCCTTCTTCCTGCCTTAGGTGTGTAAACCAGAAACCAGATGCATTAACAGCAAGGTATTTGGTGTGTCTAAAAAAAAATCCAGGATAAACTCTGGAAAGGGTGTGCCTTTTCTAATTCACTTAGCAAAACTGTGCTAATATGATGACATGCAGCTTTCAAGGCAGGAAATATGGCAGGTAGGGTATTGGCAGCACCTCAGCCTCACCATCCTGAGTGTCATACAGCAATATATGTCCCAGACTTTATCCATGAGCCATCAGTGATCTCTCCCAGGAGACCCTTTTTGAGTACCTACCACAGCCGGGGAATTGGATCCCTGAGGGCAGAAGTGGCTGGGAAGCTCTTGCTGCAGGGTGTAAACTTTATAAGGGAAGCAATTGCAAGTTTGTGCTGCACTCGGTTGAGACTACAGAAAGCAGGAATGGCGTGGGATGTACGGGGAGTAAATACTGCCCTGCCTGAGGGCGGGGGCTGCGTGGCCAGGCCTTTCCCACGTGCCACATGTGTGATCCTCATGGTGTGGTGTGCCCAGGCATGGTGCACGGCAGAGAGGGTGCCCACATGCACCCAGCTGCTGGGTGAAGTCTGGTGCGCGGCGCGTGGGGAGGGCTGGGATGCTGTGTGCAGGTGGCCAGCACATGCCTCCGGTGTCAGACGCATCCCAGACCCTGCGTGCTCGCTGGATATGTGCTGTGCTGGCAAGCTGCACACTCTCACGAGTCATTTGTCTGGGACTTATGAATGGCAAAAAGCCTGGTCTGAGCTGCTATGCAGATCAGGATGCCGGCATCCTGAAATCCCGGACAAATCCCCTTAGCGCTTTTGGTAAATCTGCAACTGGGATTTAACGTTGTGACAGCACATCCTAAGTGTGGTAAAAATAGCCTGTCTCCCAGCAGTGCAAACCTGACTCGCACCTCACAGTTAATGGGTGAGCAGTCAAGGCTGTTTCTGGAGTCATTGCACGAATGCGTGAAGCGGCGCCGGCAGGGGATCACAGAGCTTGCCTGGCTCAGGCCGATTCTCTGCAGCTTTGACTTAAAACTCAGCGGATCAGAAGTGTGGCAGAGACCCCTGATCCCATAGTGGAAAGGATGATGGAGAGATCTCTCTGCCCTTTGCTTCTTCAGAAGGCTTTGTCTGCCCTGGGTTTGCCTGGAGGCAGTCTGGAAGGTGTGCTGTGTGGGCAGCATCCCCTCCTAGGCTGGGCACAAAGCTAGCCCTCTCCCTGAAAGCTGCATAAGAACTTGGATTTATTTGGTTTAACCCTTTACCTTAATCCTAATGAAAAAAATATGGTTTATATTAAAAATTAGGACTGCACCAAATGTGAAGCATCAGTAGTTTTTCTGCCCCAATGGGGTAGCATGGAGAAGTGAGAGGGAGTGGATGTGTTTTTTCTGCTCTGCATGCACGCACAGGAGATCACGGTTTCTCTGTAACCCTGAAAACAAGTATCTTACTCTCAAAACTTCCTCTCCAACAAGTCAGTTCACCCAGAAAGCCTTGCCCCACCCAGATGGGGTGTAGTGTTATCTCTTTAGTGGGCTGCACAAAAATGCTACCGGTGAGTCAGTACAATGTCGGATGTGCAGTTGTACAGAGTGGGAATACAGGATGAAGTAGTTTGCAATGCAGCCTCCCATCCAAAAATACCAGCCAACCAACTGTAAGATGCATTAGCTATCATTTCCCAGTGCATCTGGTAAGATTTCAAGCAAATTTGTGGGTTTTTTTGCTGTCACACACAGGAAAATACCATTGCGGCCCCTTGGGAACCAGTCTTTTGCTAATTGGGAAAAGGCATCCATCCACTTACAACTGGGCAGATTTTGAAAATGCATCTTTGTGATTTTAATACTCACATGTCATCTTCAAAAGCAGCTTAGCAGCCCAAATGACATATGGCCCTGGTAGTGGACAGCGTGTGAAGGCTGAGGTGAGTGAGGCCGTGCTCCGTGGAAGTGCTGCATAGGTGCTGCTGTGGTACCAAGAGAGAGAAGAATGGAGATGACAGGCAGGGAGAGCTGAAAGGACTTGCCTTAGGTCACTAACAGGTCTGTGACAGAGTTAAGGAGAGAAACTCAGTCTCAGTCTGATCTCATAGCTAGTAGATGATGCGTCTCCCTAAGCATCTATGCCATACCTTGTATGCAGTCTTATATATTCTGTATACAGGGTCATTTTTCCTTTCTTGGTACCTGAAGTCCTCCTATGAGACACTTCAAGTTTAATTATATCCTGCCTGATCCATTATTATATTAGGGCTACAGGGAAAAAATGGATGGAATAGCAGTGTTAGAAAATACCTCTCAACCATCACTGAGACCCCAGCTATGTCCTAGATTCTGTTTGGAAACATCCATCCCTCTGACTGCTTGGGCTCAGTAACATCACAGTAGAGTGGGACTGCTACTCCACATATGAGCTAGCACTGCATGGCTGCTGGTTTTGTTCCTGGCTCTTGGCTTCCATCCTGAAACGACAGTGTCATTTAAACTGCCTAGAAATACAGAAGTTAGCCTGCCTTTACACAGGGTAAAAGAGGTTAGTGGTCCCTGTGGTAAATGGTCAAGCTACCTTCCTGTCATGCGTAGTGTCTCAGAAGCGGATTGAGTTTGTAGATACCATTAATTCTGCTGAAAACGAGAATACTGTCATTGCCTTGAGTGGGATTGGTCTCATTTTATGTAAAATAGATGCAGATTTAAGCTTTGTATCGAGTTGCTAGGGTGCTGTCCATCAAGCAATGTTTGGAAATCATTTTTTTAGAAGCTATGCCAGTTTTGACATGCTGTTTTAATATTTTTCTGGCTGCAATAGGGCAAGACATAGAAATCTTATGTTGTCATCACACAGAACTGGAAAACGTTCTTTTTTATCTTTTTTTTTTTTTTTCTGCTTTCTCTCTCTTGCACTCTGTCATATGGAAACCAGATCAAGATTATAAAACTATTGCCCACAAACTGTGATCTTTCTTCTCTTTTGTGGTGAGAACTGACAAGTCAGTGATGGCTTGGTGCTGTTGGTACTAGCTGTTCATGCCGCACTCATTTGTATGTATCGGGAAGTGCCGAACTTGGCGTTCTTCTCAGTTGGCACACAGGCTGGTGAAACGTCAGATTTTTAATTGTGATAAAGTTCACGAAAGAAAAAAATTATGGCAGATGTTTCCTTTTGTCAGAGTGAACTGAATCATTAAAATGTGATATGATGTACTATGAACAAGTCAATGTAAACACCATCCCTGTGAACATGTCAGAAGACTGAAGAACTTAGACCATTCATGGTAATGTTAAAAACCATGTGGTCTGAATGCTGTATTACCAAGCTTTTCTCTTTAAATGCAGAACATGAATCTTATGAATTTTTATTGCCTTTCTACAAAATGAAAAGATAACATATTCTGCTGTGGTAAAAATATCCCAGTAGCTTCTGCAGTGTGGTTGTCGTTTCGCTGGTGGTTTACTCAGAGGTCTGCTTTTCACAAGTAGCAGTGAGGTATCCCATTCCCATTGAGTGCTGAGCTTGCTCGCTTAATTTCCTCTTTTCTAGAAGATGTATTTTTGGGAAGTCTTACTCCTTTTCCAGTCTGAAGGAAGTGACAGAAACGCTGCTGCTTGCTGAGGAATGCCTGTGATGATGCGTTAAAACTGGCTCCCAATAAGTGGTTATGGAAAAACTGCAGGAAGCATCTGACAACTGACATTCACTGTGGACTTCTTCTCCTATTTCCTTCTCACATCTCCTGCTTGTGGACTATTGTCCACACACTCACTTAGGCCATTAGTCAGAAAAGAAGTGCATTACAAACTTCCTGATACTTCCCCATGACCTGAGTACTTCTTATCAGCAGTTATTCTCGTTCTTGCTGGCTTAAGAAATCTGGACTAGATTCTGATTCTTATTCCCAGTGTTGTCCTTTCTCAAGATTTTGCCTTAAATAAATTATTTTCTTAATGATTCAGCTGCTGGAATCAAGCATGAATGAATACCTTAATATTGACATAAAGGTCAAGGACACACTGGAAATATAAGATCTAGGTGGATTCCACAGGCAAGTTTTATGTCACTCTTCTGATTTCTGATTTGAGGGAGCCTGACTTTACTGTTTTGGAATGCTGTGGATTGGGAATGGATTATTCTGTTATATCATAAAGAGGGTTATAAATTAGAGCAAATCCAAATGATTTTGCCCACCAAAATCTCAATCCTCACCTCTTTTGAGGGTGCACTGCAAATGAGGTGAATGTGTTTTGCAGACACATTTAAATACTCATACGATGCGATCAATTACATTGATTTATTGGGGAAAAATTGTGTTTCTGCGGGGACATACACGAGTTATATGCCAGTCATGTATTTTATTTTAAGTGGGCCTGCAGAAGCCAGAAGTGATGAACTTAGCAATGTGATAGCAGTTGCTAATGGCAGAGCCTCTGTTGTTCTTGCACCATGACAATTTGTGGAAATGCAGTGTGCTTTTTAAAACTGGCATAAGTTTTTACACCTCTCTTGCACCATAAGAGCTTAATCCGTCGTGAAACCTCGTTAGAAGCTGCGCCATTGTATCCTGAGGCAGATGTGAAATCTGTGTGAGTCACCGATCTGCGATCAAGCTGAAGGAAACTTGAGTCTGTGGTTCTTAAGAAAGAAGGCGCCCATTTGGGATGCATTTGCGCAGCTCCTTTTATATAAATCATTAGTGCTATAAACTATCCATTATTGTTAGGAGAAGAAATTTAACAATGCAAATAAAACAAAATACTGTGGCAGAGCAATTTTATGCTTGATTGTAATGTTTAATGGCATGTTCTCATAAAGAGATTTTTCCCATCCTTCAGACCTATCGTGTCTGTGACTCACTTGATTTCCGATGGTTTGAACATCCCTCATTTTATTCCTAGAGTTGTTTTCTCTAGAGCAATTTCTGTAAACGTGCTGCAGCATGGGGTTATCCAGGGTTAATTTCCCTTATGATTACACATCCAGACAGCATGTATGTAAATGCTGCAAGACAAATGATAAGAAAACTGCAGGATGAAAGAAAACAAATTCCTTTGTTTTGCATGTAGATCCATTTACCAATATTTGAAGTATTTCCTTTGCTCACTTTTAAATGTTAACACTAGCTTATATGGGCATAGTAGTTCTTTTAAAGCATTATTTTTGTGTCATCACTGACCTCAAATTTTTCATTTTGTTGATTCCCTTTGTTCCCCATATGTCTTCAGATACTTTTTCCAGGTTCTCTCTTCATCCTTTACTTTCAGGTACAAGACAGCACCATCAGTGAGACAGAGCTTTGTATCTCTAAACTAGCTGATTATATTAATGTCAGAAATAAAATACAGCTCTTCACATTCTACTTGTATTTTTAGTACTGTATTGTAATCCTGCTTCTGCTTTCCCTTTTTATCTCTGTTCTGTCTTGCCCTTAGATTTTTATTTTTTTAGACCAGGGTTGCTGAGTTTCCTTGTGATCTTTCTGCACTGTCCAGCTTTTTGAAGACTTTGCATACACCTTAGTCAGAAAGTACTGAAATATTTGATAGTCTGTTAACCTGCAGTCGAGTGCCCGTTGTTTTCTTTTCCTGGCTGCCAGGGAGTTTGCTGGCAATTGAGATTTATGGAGCGAATAATCCACCTGGCAGGAGACTCTCTGTAACTGAAGTATGTTCTTTAGTGGAAGAATGAACGTTCTTTGTGTATCTAAAATACCACTAATAGCTTATTTAGCAACCTATACTTCTACAAGAGGGCTTTCAGTTTTGTGTTGGAGGTGGATTTTTGCATATGCTTAATTCTAGCATCCATGCTAATTCTATCCCTCATTTAACTTTCATCCATTCCTATGGCAGGATAATGCATGATGTGATCTCTCAGCTTTTTAATGTGGTCCTTAATGCATTTCTTCTAGCTCCTGCTTGAACAGAAAAAAAAAATATTAATAATGAGGGATGATTCTTTCCTGTACTTGCTGGGAATTGCCTGGAAACCACAGGGAGCTTAGGCAGGGTAGTCATGCTGCAACCAGAGACTCCACAGAATCCAGTACCAGGTACTAACTGCAAGTACTGCTGGGAGAGCTCTGAATAAAAAAAGAATTTAAAAAATCCCAAACAAACAATATTGTGATCCTTTCTTGCCTTTTCTCTTACTTAAATAGCTCATTTTTACACTTAGTTGATTTGAGCTCAAAATGTGACAAAAGCTGTGGAATGTGATCAAAATTAAGGATGGAAGGAGGTGCAGTATTTTCAGCACAGCTGATTTTGTTCACTAATTTTGGACAGAACTAAATGGAGGATTAAAGCAGCCAATGACTAAAACACATGGAAGCCACTGTATCACAATATTCACCCAAATGGTGGGAAAATTTGGTTCTCAGACACCCGGTTATTTTGTCCTCTTGGGGATGTTTTCCTTGTCTGAATAGTCCAGGTTGATTATCTTCCTCATATTTACAGCTGCCTTTCCCTGCCCAGACCCTCTCATTCCTCAAGCATCAGCACCAGGAAATTCTGTACCTGTTTTTCAGCAGCGGCAGGGGAGCACTGAAGTTCCCAGCAGTGTGATCTCCAGGGTGAGCAGGGCCAGGGCATTAAGCTCACTGTACCATTTAACCCTGCTGGAACAGACGACTGTAAATTGCCTATGTCGAGCCAACATGTGAGGACTAATAGAACTGCAGTGGGGATAATTCATAAGTAGATTTTTTCACTCGCCAGTGTAAACAGAGCCGGTGCTAGTCAGGTCTGAAACGGTGATTACTTTTAAATCAGCATGTTATAATTCAGTGTCCCTGATTGAACCCTCCTTCCAGCAGAGGAAAACAAACCACTGCATGCATGGCCAGCACAGGGATCACTCAGGCTGTGCAACTAACTATGCATATGAAGGACTGCTTGAATTTCCTAATCCTTCTTATTACTGCAGAGTAAAGAACAGCTTTAACAGGGAGTTAATTTAGACATCTTAAATACTGTCTTCTCTCCACCAACTTTACTTCTTTTGGGTTGTGTTGCTAATCTCTCCACAGTGCTCCCATCTGCTTATTCCTTGCACCTAATCACATTAAACACAACATAATACATCTGGATACATACTGCTGGCAAATCAGTTACTTGAGTTCACTGCCTCTGAGAAAAGCACTTTTTCTTTCCCTCTGTTGGTGCTGTTTCTCTACCTTTTTCTGACAAACTTAAACTCCGGATTTAATGAGAAAGGTCAAAATTTCCCCCAGGTGGTGGCAGTTTGAGAGGTGGGGGCACGGGGCATTCAATGGGTGCATCTGCAGTTGTTGCTTGAAACCTTGAAGTTGCTTAACAGTGCAGGGAAGGGGAAGCACCTCTGCACACACACAGACTGTCCAGGCTCCCGAGTGAGTGACCCCAAGGGGCTGGCTGCAGACAGGAGGAAACACCTCCTTATTGTCCAGTTTTAAGACTGCAGGTTTTCTCTTACTCTTCAAAGTATCACAACTGGCCAAGAACCTGCCCACAGTCAGTAATGTCTTTAAAGAATCAGAGAAAAAAAGGGAGAAGTAGCAGAAATGCAAAACTCATATTGAGAAAGCAGTATCTGGGCAGTTTTGGTCACCAAAGTGTGACTGTTTCTTTACACTTGAGATTAACATCTTTACTAACAGTAAAATAAAAAATTCTGGTTTTGTTCTTGTGGGTTCCAGAATGAGTCTTTCATTTTCCCAGTAATGATCTGAGGAGACAGATCAGTGAACATGTCCTTCATAAAATATCACCTGTTACCAAGTTTACCTAGCCCTTGGTTTTATCATTAATATGCTAGACTTGTAATGGCCTGTGGAGAAGCATTATGACCCTGTGCCAGAACCAGCTTAAGGAGTTTCAACCCTGATGCCAGAGCAGCCGTCCTGCTCAGAGGTCATGGTGGAACCTGCTACTTGGAATTTTAGCAGGAAGCTGCTCCCCCATTCTTGTTGACAGAGAATCTTACATGGGCTCTCTGGCACAAGGCTTGATTCACATTTTAAAAGTTTGTGATAAATTCTTAATAAATAGGTGATGAGCCAACTGTTGTTCTGAGGATGTTCTTGAGGATGCTTATCAGGTGCACTACTTATGGATACAGAAGTCTGTAACCATTTTGCAGTCACTGTGCCCGCACTTGTACAATAATAGTTGGTGGGTATTGGGCTAGAGAGGAGTAAAGTATGTTAGTTGTCAGTGCTGAGTCCCCAGTCTTGCCAAAGCAATTATTTTATGTCATGGGTTAATGCTCTTCAGAAACTGAAGACTCTGAACATCTACAGTTCAATTGTACGAGTAAAGGAGAAGCATTAATGCCAATATATTAATTTGGTTTGTTTTCTGTTTTCTTTGTAGTCTTTAAACTGCACTCATCTGAAACCAGCTTCTCATTTTAAACATGAGGTTGGGGGATGATGTATGTAGGTCAGTCTTTGGCTCAGAAACTTTATCTTACAAAGTCCTTGAAAACGAAAAGTTTGCAACAGGAAGGTAATTGGCCTCAGCAGCAGCTCTGTACACAGTAAGTGGGTATGCCCACATAACAGCCATGTTCAGAAGTCTGGTCTGTTGAATTAATTATTTTCAAAGTAGTTTAAGGACAACCAGATTGTAATTTTGAAGGTGCTCCACATCTGATATCGGTACTGAATTATTTCTCTCTGCTGGTAATAGTGCTGTACTTGGTTAATACTCTACTTGCACAAAAGCATTCTATTGACACATAATTTAAACTCATTCTGCTCTTCTAGGAACTCTCAAAGGATATTTATTTACAGTCCACAATCACTGTCCCCCAGCTTGACTGTTGTGTTTGGATTGAGGCCTTAGACCTTGCAGTATCAAGCTAAACGTCAACAACAGTTTAATAAATCCAGACAGTGGGGATAGCCTGTAACCAGGAGAGGGGCCCTTCTGTGTGCTGTGGATATATATAGCAGGATATTTCTCCCTAATATTTTTAACCCCCTGGCTCTTCATAGTGCTAGCTTGATAGGGGACTGCAAGCAGGCCCACTCCTCTCAGCCTCTTTCCACTCCTGGCTTTTGCTCTTTGACTTTGAGTTAGGGCATCTTTTTATTTGAGGCTGGTCCATGGGATTTACAAACGTGAGAGGCGTGGGCAGCAGTGGGTCTGCCTGCACGGTCAGTGCCAGCGTGTCCTGGGGGCCTGTGCTGAGTGTGGGGGAGAGCAGTGCTGCTGTGAGCTGAGCTGAGCTGAGCCTGCTGGGAGAGGGGCATGGAGTGTCCCCAGTGCTGCAGCCCATCTCCTCTGCTTTCAGGAGCTCCCAAGTGTAGACCAGAGGGTGAACTCACTTTTCTGGTTCACATAAACACATGGTGTTATTCAGTGCTTTGGGGATGCCACCATAATCCAGAGAAGTAACTGGGAACGGGGGGAGTCCTGGCCATGATTGTGAAGCCAGTAAAAAAGGAACATCCTGGGAATTGAGGGGCACGGTGCTAATGGTGCTTCCTAACATGGCAGAGACACTGTGGGACTGTGCTGTTCCTATGCAGCTCATAGGGACAGCCCTAAGTCCCTGCTGCTGGTGTCCCTTGTGGCGCTCGGAGTGTGAGTACAGGTGGGGAGCAGGATGAGGAGCCCGTCTGGCCGAGCTCAGCAGCCACAAAGGGACCAGAAAGGCTCGGTGCTAGGGCTGGGGCAGGCACAGGGGTTCAGGGCGGCCAGAGGGGTTGAGGGATAGGCACAGGAGTTCTGGGGTAGGCAGAGGAGTTTAGGGGCAGGCACAGGGGTTCAGGGACAGCAGAGGAGTTCACTGGCAGGCACAGGGCTTCAGGGGAAGGCAGGCGCTGCTGGAGCTGGGAGTTCTGCCAGAGAAACACACACATGCGGCTGGAGCCCGGTGTTCTTCTTTCCCCTCCTTTAGGTTTTTTTAACTTGAGGTTACAGGCATTGTTCCTTCTGATGGTTATGGTTTTACAGTATAGCTCCAGGATGCGACTCCCTAGTATTTTACGCACACGCGCGCACACACGACTGCCCGTGAAACTTCGGATAAGGAACCGGCGGCCGCGCAGCTGGGAGGATCCCGGGATCACTCTCGCTGTCGGTGTGACGCTGGGGGCCAGATTTGGTTGCCGGCGCCCTTTGAAGCGCCCAGGGCCGGGAGCGCGTCCGGCCCCGCGCGGTCCCGTCCCGGCGGGCGGGGC